>JAAAWM010009599.1:0-25641 GCA_036873465.1 Thinopyrum obtusiflorum
CCCCCCCCCCCCACACGGGCTGCCTCTGGTTCCGCTGACCACATCGCTCTTCACCTCTTCGTCTTCGTCCAGCACCAGCTCATCACCAGCGTCGCCGTCATCTTCCCCGATCACTTTATCTACTCCGACAACCGCGGGCGACATCGACACCTTCTACCCCACACCGATTGGCGCTGCAACCATCGTCGAGTCCTCCTCTGCTGGCCCCTCTGACATGGCGTACAGCTCGTACTGGTCCCCGTCTACGCATGCCCGGTGCTGGCAACACCGACGTGTGCCTTTGTCCATGACGTGTCCCCGGTTTTGGCAAACCTGGTGCGGCGCCTCGTCAACATCGACTTCTTCCTGTCTACGCATGCCCGGTGCTGGCAACACCGATGCGTGACTTCTTCCACGACGTGTCCCCGGGCTTGACAAACCCAGCGCGGCGCCGTGTCCACCCCGTCTTCTTCCAAGCACACCACTGCGCCCATGACTAACACGGCACCTCCTTGCACCCGCGGCTCCACGGTGACTACCTCAACACCGGCCACCCCCAACTCGACATCGACCACGACATCCCTCGCACAGCTACCTCGACCACGGCTACAAGACCCTATGCTCTCATCTACATCGATATTGGCACAAAGGGCTACCGCCTGCTTGAGCAACCTCGTCGGTTTTCACTTCAGCCACAACTTCCGCGATACGTCGACTGTTACGACTGTGAGGGGGATGTCCGTCGACTTACAACTTTCGCATTCTTCTCCAGTCTCACCATCTGTGTCGCTAGCGTTGTGACTGCGGGGGGTCTTGAGTATCGTGATTAATTAGGAAATATAGGATGGCGTAGGATTTATTCTACTTTGTCTTGTACTCCAAGAAGATCATGTACTCCTATATATATGCCCACGAGGCTAAAGCAATACAATCATCGATTCCACCAATCTCCTCTCTATTCCTCTTACAGTATGTATGTAAATTATAATCAAAATGGCACGGTGTTTCAAGTATTCCGTCCGTCCGTATGATTATTGTAGCCTCGATCCTGTCTGCAGACTTTTCCAACATACTCCCTCCGTTCCGAATTACTTGTCGCACGTATGGATGTATCTAGATGTATTTTAGTTCTACATACATCCATTTCAGCGACGAGTAATTCGGAACGGAGGGAGTACATACATACATCGATGCAATCTAGTGGCAAAGAGCTGCTGCTGCATCTGTGATCGATCATATTCTCGATCGGTGCAACACCCACCACACATATACTCACACTTGACAGTACTTATATATATAGGGGGGGGGATATATACTATAACTAAAGCGGGAGCGATGTGATTTTTGTGGATTATTGAATTTTTTTGAGACGGTACTGTTTATATACTATAACTAAAGCGGGAGCGATGTGATTTTTGTGGATTTTTGAATTTTTTTGAGACGGTACTGTTCGTATTCCACGGCAACGTCGGCGTCAGTGAACAGTATACACGTATGAACAGTACGGATGTATGAACAATACTTCTAGTGAACAATAGGTTCGCGTGAACAGTGAACTGTACGAACAGTACGCAGTCCCTGCAAACAGTGTTAAAAATTCCCCGGAGTTTTAAAGAAAAAATGTATATTTTACACATTATTTTTCTCCCCTTCCTTCACCCTCACGTCCTTATATAGAAAGTTAGGATTTAGAATTTTCTATACATCATTCCTCGAAACCGACAAACCGACGCACAACACCAGCGTACCAAGCAGCCGTCTTAATCGTCTCCTAATTCTTTCCGATGATAGTGTTAATAAAGCACAAAAACAATAGGCCGGAATTGTATATTTGCACGAACAGTAATCCGTGAAAAAAATGCCTTTTTTTACAACGCAACAACAATTAAAAGTGCACTAACAAATACCCGAACAATAACTGGACATTTTCTGAATGAACTCAGGACTACTAACCGAAACAATAGACCAAATAAACCGAAACAATAACCTCGAATAATCCGAAGCAATAAAACTAGTAAAACGGAACAACACCTAAATAAACCGAAAACATTAACCCACACGAACCCCACCCGAACCATAAACCGAAACAGTGTCTACTAACAAATACCCGAACAAAAATCGGACATTACGAATTTTAAACCAAAACAATACACCCGAATAAACCGAAACAACTAAAAAATAATAATACGGATTCACGTGAACAGAAATACATAAGAAAAAAAAACTGGAACTCCTCCTCCCTAGACGTGAAGCAATAAAATCAGTGAAACGGAACAACACCTAAATAAACCGAAAATATTAACCCACACGAACCGTAAACTGAAACAGTATCTACTAACAACTACCCGAACAAAAACCGGACATTATCAGAATGAACTCAGGACTACTAACCGAAACAATAGCCCAAATAAACCAAAACAACAACCTCGAATAATTCGGAGCAATAAACCAGTAAAACGGAATAACAGTTAAATAAACCGAAAACATTAATCCACACGAACCCCACCCGAACCATAAACCGAAACAGTATCTACTAACAAATACCCGAACAAAAACAGGACATTATCGGAATGAACTCAGGACTACTAACCGAAACAAACACCCGAATAAACCGAAACAACAACCTCGAATAATCCAGAACAATAAAACCAGTAAAATGGAATAACACCTAAATAAACCGAAAACATTAACCCACACGAACCATATAACTGAAACAGTAACCGAATTTTAAACTAAAACAACACACCCAAATAAACCGGAACAAAAAAACATTATTCATTTACGTGAACAAAAATTTCACAAGTGCTCCAAATAATCTGCTTCCCTTATTGAATGTCGCCCGACCTCACATGCATGCTTAAGAAATTTCACAAGGACAAAAAAGGCAAAACACTAATGATTTACCCACACGCAGAAAACAAAAAAAGGTTTTCAATTTGTTGCACCATATTACTCAAAAAAAATATTGCACCGTACTTAAGAATAATTTGTTCTACACCGCACATGTATTATTTAACTCTTTGACATAAATAAATCAGGGTTCATTCAAAACTTCAATCTCATGATCCTTGAAACACTTCCGTTCTATACAAAAAAGACAGAATGGACGGGACCGGTAACGGTCTTTGCCGCTCTATACAAAAAACAAGACAAGCATTTCTACACGCAAGGACAAAAATAACAACTACAACGGATGTAAACGTGTTATAAATAAACATATTGCACCAATGAACCTTGCCAAAATGAACCTACACCTCCTTTCTTTCCTATAAAACCCAAATAAAACAAAACAAGTCCAACCGACTAAACATGAAAAAAGACATGCATTCAATAAAAATAAAAGTAAAAGTATTTATCCAAAATATAAGCGAGGCTTGCCACGGGCGCGGCGTGCGCCGCGCATCTTCAGCGCTAGTTAGTAATAATACTACTTGACACTCTAGGAGTATATATAATGAAGAGGAAGCTAGGTTTCAGAAGTAATGCATCCCTTCCTTCCTGATGCTCCCAAACTAGATTGGTTGCTTGGTTGATGCACTCTAGTTGATTGGTTGCTACATGTGGTCATCACCTTGCTTTGCTCTGCTCTACTCTAGTGTTAGTGTAGGTTGTTTGCATTGGTTGATGGTGGTTGTTTGCGAGCGTGGCATCATCAAGATTCACTTTCATCCATCAATGCGCACAATCAGTTTGTATGTTTCCACATGAAACAATACTTACATACTTCTGATCGATGGATAGATGCTTGTATACAACTACATATACATGCATGGTCCATGAGAATCTTGATGATCCTGCATCCGCAGACAAACCGCCTCCTTGTCTTGTTCATCCATCTGTCAGATGCTCGTGATCAGGTGAGCTGGACATCCGCACACAAACCGAATTTGAGTTTGAAATCAGCAGCTGGGGGCGAACTTGGGGCGGCGTTTGGGAATCCGAGCCCCCCCCCCCCCCCCGGGGGGGGGCCCACGACGAAAATATCGCCGGATAGCCCCCAGGAGGCGCTATTTCAAGCCCTTAGGGGGCCGAACGGCTGGAGATGCTCTTATGTTCTCCACATGGCTGCCAATTAGAAGAGAACAACTAGTCGTCGACCCGTGCATCCGCACGGGTTAGGTAACTTTAGATAGATGTATATAATTTATACTTCTTTTAACATTTCTTGCATGGAATGTATGTTAGAGATGAATTTAAAGATAGTTACTATATTTTTTTTATTCTTTTCAGTTAGTTTATTATCATATAATTTACATATATCTATGGTTTACCCATTACATTAGAATAATATTTTTCTTTCCCGCTATATTTTTTTTGATTTTTTTACCTATTTTACATGTGGAGCAAAATGTTTGCATTCATAATGCTTTATTTTTTATATGAAAGACAAAATATTAAACACTCATCTGGGGATTTGTATTTTATGAAAAATATGTCATCGACGTTTTTCTGGTGTCTTAACACCAATATCTTCGTCTATATTTACTATTTGCGTTTCTTCAAGACCTAATTATTGGATAACGTATCTTTCCAGCAAGAAAATTACAATGGTTTTCCCTTATTAATAATGGCATTTAATATATTGTATGCTTGACAAATCTAGTATCTGAAAGCCAATGACGATGCTAATATATAACGTCACTGTGTCCAAATCCCTAAATGGCTCCTTTGAGCTCGGTTCAATAAATGAGAAAAAAAATAGATGTCCATGAGTACTTGTAACTTTTAACTTCATCAGAAGCACGGTTTATTTGTAGGTCACAATATCTTTTAGTTTGTATGTTGCACTAAAAGACCAATGCATCCATATTGTTTGTTATTTCAGATCCACACATAAGTATTTTTTTGCTTAACCTATAAATAAAGTATTTCAAATCGGGTGGCACCTTTATGTAGTGAATATTTACATGTAGGAAACAAATTTGTATTTTTTTATATTCAAATTTAAAGAAGCGACTTCATTTTTTTAAACGTTGTCTATTCGAAGCCTGGAGCAAAATGTTGCATTCGATATAGCCTTTATTATTTTTTATGAATGACAAATTATTAAATGCACGTGTAGAAAAGTTTGATTTTTATAACAATATGTTTCTGCTGCCATAATGACACCGCACATCATATTTTACTTGTGCCTAATTAAATTGTTAAAATACATATCTTCTGATCAAGCCTGATTTATTTTTATTCTATATAAATCATAAGGAAAAACTATTGACTTTTACGAAACATAAGTCCTTAATATTTTTAGATCGTGTCTTGTTTGTCCATCAGGGAAAAAAATTGTTGTGTTTTGGTATGGGTTCATTTGCACCACTGGTCATAGATGCATTACCAATAACTTGAAACTCTTGCAATTTTTCATATCATGCAAACAAACATAGTTTCAGTCTCCTAACATCCTAGATGCCATGGCATCATAATCATATGTTTATTATTTTTTTCACCTTTTTAGAATGCGGTGGATAATAAGCTGACTTGCAAGCAGGTTGACTGATTCTGGATAGATGCTAGCACTGGTAAAAACGATTGATTTTTTCCGGCTGCCTGTAGCATGCAAGCTCGTCCGGCAAGATGCACACGTAGAAGGCCGGGTCGATTACATGCACGTACACAACCTCCTGGACATGGACTTGATCAATCTTTTCGGATGGAGATGCAACAAACGTGATATGTTCAACAAAAAAAACCAATTAAAGCTTGGGAGAAAGAATAAGCAAAGGAGTATGCATTGGGCGGCAGCGGCGCTCACGCCTACATTAAATTTGGATGCGCCTGTGCGTAGAGGTGACTCGCTGAACAGAGGAGACACACCTGAGAGAGACGTGAGAGAGGGAGAAACATGAGAGACTGAGTCAGCAAAAAAAAAAAACTACAGGAGATATTGGTTGAGAGACGTATGTACGTGAGAGATTGAGATAGAAAAAAAAATGAGACGTGCATGAGAGATTGAGATAGTAAAAAAGATATGTTTTCTTAATTTAAAAAACGATGTGTTAAGAGATAGGCTGAGAGACGTGAGAGAGAAGGAGATATGTGAACTTAAGCCATGAAACTTGTCCCACTTGATGGAACGTGAGGATGTTGCCTCAGAGTCCATGTGGTGAGTACGTGCATTTTTTTTTGAGCATGAGTACGTGCAGTATTAGTCGATTAATTACATAGATTTGAGTGTTAAAAAAAGATAGATTATTATCGTGATATTTCTGACAAAAAATATATTCTGTTTGTTCTTTTTTCTATTAAGATTAAACTAAAAACTTCTTCAATTAGATCTGAACCGTTATAATTCTGACCCACCAAATCAATGGCCTCTATTTTCTAATTTTCTCTAATTAACGTAGGAATTTCTAGGAAGTGCCTAATTAGTATATTAGAAGATTAGAAGATTAGAAGATTAGAAGAGAACAATTTGTCTGCCTCTCAGGAACAGAGGCATATCCATGATTATTTTAGAACATGTTGCTGCCAATGAATCATCAAGCACTAACCAAGGAAGCCAAATAAGTAAGCATTTGCATGCCACGGAAACTGTGTACTGTGTTGAGAACCTGCATATGTGCAAACAAAGCAAACTGGGCCAAGATAACCTTGACAAACATGATACATGATGCAGGGAGGAGCATGTGTCGTTTCCACCAGAACAATGGAGCCTAAAAAGGATAAAAATGAAATGAAAATGCTGATAAGTTGACATTTATTAGAATCATGGAACTTGCTTTTCAATTTATATCATTGTAAATTCTACATACCTCAATGGGTTATGCACTTCCAAGAAGGAAGCTAACAATTAAAGCACACATCAATGGCTCTGATCCAGAACGCATTCAGACGCGAAAGCTCTAAAAACCGAAACAAAACTGAAGGCTTGGCTTATTAACTTCCAAAGCAAAGTATTAGTTGGTCACAATAATCCTTTGTGTTGCAAACAACAGATTAAGAAGACAATGTTTACAGATTGCAAGAAAAATAAATACTACCTTATTAATATGACTGTTGGCGTAGGTCCCGACCTTGACGCGACCTCGACGACGCTGCCGAGTACTTTCCGACAGTACGCAGCGACATAGCTCGATTACTTTCCGAGCAGCTGGTAGACACAATACGCACGTACTAGCCTAAGCTAGCAAGCAGCCTGGTGGATGCTTTTGCGTCTAGCTAGCTTAGCGAGATCAAGTCACCGGCTTGATCGATTTGGATCGCTCGAGACACACGCACGGCACACGAGTTATGGCCACAGGAGCGTGTCGCTCCCGTCAATATATTTGTTGCTTTTTTCTTGTACCGATTACAGGGGCTATACACATGTATATATAGTAGTAGGACTACCAAGCTAACCTACTAGGCTAATAATTCTAATCCTACTCAGTGACTGCTCGTGTACGGTCCGGACACGATACCACATCATCGTGGTTAATTTTAACAATGGCACAATCAGCTTAGCAGCGCATAATCATCATCTTCTAAAATCAAAGACATAGGCGTATACTTGTTCAATGACCACTGTACCATGGCTAAATACCGCAGCCAACCTAGGAGGCAAAGCTAACATGTCGCATAGCACCCCCAGGAGCATAAATATAAATATGAACTAAGCCTAACCCAAACACATCCAACTGTACTTTCTTTTGGCAAACTTCCCCGCATTATATTCCGAGACATCCAACTGTACTGTCCAAAAATACTGCCTACGCCTAACATGCTACAGAACATAAAACCAACACATACACCTAATTAAGTGGCCAGCTAACCACCACGATCAGATAGAATCAAAGAAAAGAAGATAGGGAAACAAGAAAAGAAAATCATCAGCCAAGCCACGTTAAGAACCCAACTGGCATATGATCGTAAATATCAGCGTTAGTATTTCTTAGGTAGCACAGAAAATGAGGAAAGACGATAGAAACAGTTAACTGAAGAAAGAACACCCTTAAAAAAATGAAGAAAGAACACCTTATGGCATCTGTACAAAACTCACCATTATAAATCTCAACTCTTAGGCTTCTTGAGGTTCTGAATAATGGCTTTGTATAAAAGGGGCAAACTTACTATGTCGGGTCCATATAGATATTCACAATATGTGAACCCCGACATAAAACTGCTCTGGCTTTAGCCTCCAACTGCCGCACACACACAGTGCAAGTCTCACCAGATGAATCATGGTACGACATTTTCCTGCTTCCAAGGGAAGCCATCACAATATCTAAAATGATGCCACTTAAGGTACTGATATTTAATAATTCTCTTGGTGTCATGTGTTTGTGAGATAACCCCTTTTATATGAACTCTTCTACACATTCTAATGAGTTAACTGAGAAGCACGATAAAAATAAAAATATGATGCTTCAAGAAGGAGGTTCCCATTTTCTTGAATCAAGAACTAATTAACAAACTTAAGATAAAAATCGATAGTAAAGCCCAATGCCCAAATATTGAATACGTTGTCACGCTGAAGTTAGTCCAAGCACTACAGCCATAACATTCACACCATTTTTACTCTAAACTTCATAGCAACTTAGCAAACCTACAAAAAATATCGATTTTCAAATTTAACCATGAATATGGTTTGCAAATTCCAAAAGTAGCACGCATACAATGAACAAAAAAAAAGATGGACACTACACCTAAACAGAACTAATCAAGTTCTCCTATGGTCTTATAATCAGGATAAAGATTTAATAAACACAAAATCTGAAATTGTTGGGTATTTACTTGTTAAAAATATGCACGATATGGAACATAAAGTTCAAGAATATTTGCCGATACATACAGTCCACTGAATCAGCTTGAATAGCTCTCTCCTCATTCAGGAGGTAGTGCACATCCATAAACCTGATTAGTAGATATATTACAATTTTCATTGATAACATTCTTATATATAAACAAAGCCAATGCCCAAGTATTGATCTGTGAGTGTGAGACCGTGATGCCTGTGAGCGAAGATGCTATGTCTTTATCAACGAGCAGTTCAATTTTCTCACCATGATGTAGTACCTGGATGCACCAATGGTTGGATTACAGATTGTTAGGAAAAAAACATACTGAAGCTTCACACATATCCCCATAGAGATCAGTATCAGACTGGAAGTAGAATAGACATGCACCTGCATCATTACTCCCTTAAGCTCTGAAACCTTAGCCTTCACTTTTGCAAGATTGATAATTTCCTCAGGGTGTTGATCACAGTGCCTCATGCGTTTTTTAAGTAGAATAGACATGCACCGGGCTCTCTGCTTGTCGCCGACCTCCTCCCCTCCACCGCAGCTCCATCCCATCACAAGGGAAGCGCCTCCTGGAGCTCTGCTTTCGCTGCTCTCTGGCCTCTCCTCCACTACGCGACCGGTGCGCAGCCTGGAAGTCCGGCCTTGCTGCTCCTTGCCCCCATCTCCGTCCTCCTCACCCTCCCCTGCTCCTCCACACCCATTATAAAAAACACAGCGTCCCGACCTGCGGTTGATCCGAAACCATGGTGCACAAAAGTGCCGGATCGAGACCATGGGAAGGCATCGTACTACAGGAGGCATCTCCCCCTGATCCTCCTCCACCGCACTCTTCTGCTTTTACTCCTCGCTGACATGCTCCTTCTCCTGTCGCCGGCCTCGTATCCCTCCCCTGCAGCTCTGCCATGTTGCGACGGAAGTGTCACTGGAGCTCTACTTTTCAAATACGAAAAAAAGTATTCATGTAGAAGTTGCCGTTCCAGACTACAAACCTTGAGATTGTAAATAGTATATTCCTCTTTTAATGTTGATTGCAACATTGAAACTGCAGCTCTAGGCATAACCATACTTGTGTCAATCAAATAGAGGTGCGCCATCTTGATCACCTGATACAAACCAAACAAGTAAATGAGCTGTATGTAAAGATACACTTCATACCAACTCATGCGATAGATACGCATCCGCAAAATCGAGATTTCTGCTTGTCAGCAACCATATAGCATATCCAAATAAATGAAATTATTTGCAGTTCGTCAAGAATGAAAAGGGGCTCTCCAAAAGACAACTAAAATGAGGAAGGTGTGAACCTTGGCGTTGAGCACGTAGGTGAGGGAGACGGACCGATGCAGTGAGGACGGCGAGGACGAGCAAGCTGACGAAGAGGCCCACGAGGGCACGTCCGCAGTGGTGATCTGTGCCCGGCGGCCAGATCCATCCATCTCCGGTCACCTCCTCCACGCCGTGACTCACTGCTCCTTCCCCCCATCGCCAACCTCCTGATCCTCACCTGCTCCTCCACCCCCACTGTGAAGACCCCGCTGCCCCGGCGGCCAGATCCATCCATCTCCGGTCACCTCCTCCACGCCGTGACTCACTGCTCCTTCCCCCCATCGCCAACCTCCTGATCCTCACCTGCTCCTCCACCCCCACTGTGAAGACCCCGCTGCCCCTGCTTTCCCACGGCGACGACCTGCGCCAGGCCTGGAACCACGGCGGCGCCGTCTCCAGAACATGGGTAGGGACGAGAGATGGGGAGGCACCGTCAGAGAGGCGAGGGGCCGAGGGGGAGAGTGAAGTCAGAGTGGCGGCTGTCGTGTGAGAGGAAGAGCTCGCTAGGTTTTCACCGGGCTGTCTTGATTGATTTTCGTGCTTGTCTATCTTCACGTACACAAAATTGAAGAAACCCCATCTCATTTCCTACGACCCAACTCCTAGTCGTAGCAAGGTCCACCAGTCATCTGCCTGTGAGGCCAGCCTAAATGTGCAAAATGGACGAGCGGTTGACCGAACGCCAGCGTCAAAAAACGTACTATGGTGAAAAGATCGAACGGCCCTCAAGCGGCAGCGCACTCAAGTGCCCTGTCTGGCCGGGTAGACCAGCAACCTTTCTATATGATGATGACATGGCATGGCATGTACGTGTGTACTTCATCACATACATAGTGACAAATCAGAGCTAGCACATACCAATGTGTTACTCGTATCAGCAGATTAAGCAGCCCATAGCATGCAGCACAAGCAAAAATAAGTAAGCAACATATATAGCCACATCATACACATAAACAAGACATGCAACAACAATAAAATTATTTTTTGAAGTAACAAATTAACTACTTCATTACACGTCCTGCCGTGCTTGCATACTAGTAACAAATAAGCTATTCGTGGGGAAAAGCAAAAAAACAAGAGGACAAATTGTGGTGGTTTTCAAGGTATCTGTATGGACATATATATTGGGATGTACATGCATCACAATTCTTTTTTCGATAAAGGATGCTTTTATTAACTCAAAATGTAGCATCAAACAGATACAAAGCATGATGAGCAACACCCGACCTCTGCATAACTAAGATTGACACAACCAAACACTAACAATCTGACATAAGATAAAAAAAAGACATATCAGCAACAATCGAGTCATATAGGACTGACACTATGCGCATGTCAATGGAGGTGGTGGACCGGTCTGGAGATTATGCTGGGTAAAAACCTCCTAGGCCACCCGCTCCAACCGCATACACACCGCCTTGAACAATGGTTGATATCCGTTCGGTGTAGCGTAGACCACGTTTGAAGCGAGTGCGTACATCGGAAAATAACCTGCAAAGGAGAAGAGTTTTTGCCAAAAAAAACCAAATCATTTCTACATAGCCAAAGCGCCCATAATAAGGCATATTCTCCCACCCTTATTACCGTTCTGAACCTATTTGGAATACCGTCGAACCAATGACCAAAAATATTGGCAACACTTGTGGGCGAATACAAATTGGACGCTATTTAGATAACTGGTCACGTAGAACGCGCAAACGTGCACTGAAACAAGAGGCGTTTGATTGTCTCGTCGTGAGTACAAAAGCTACACTTCTTGCTTCCTTGTCAATTGCGGCGGGCGACACTACTGGGAAAGGGCTTATAGGTGACCTCAAATCAGTGGCGGGCTTAGTCTAGCACCCGCCACTGCTATAAGCTTACCAGTGGCGAGCTCCAAAATCTGCCCGCCACTGCTATTAGCTTACCAGTGGCGGGCGCCAGTTTGAGCCCGCCACTGGTAACAGCTGTCCAGATTTGCCATGGGCCAAATGTTACCAGTGGCGGGCACAAACTGGGGCCCGCCACTGGTACATGAGTTAACACTGGCGAGCGACAATATGTGCCCGCCACAGGTATTTTTTGGACTGGCGGCAAATCTTTCAGAAACTACCAGTGGCGGGCGGCAGCAAATGCCCGCCACTAGTAATAAAAATAGCAGTGGCGTGTTGTAATATGCGCCCGCCACTGGTATTTTTCGTCCTCGTAGAAATTTTTCCAAAACTTACCAGTGGCGGGCCCGCCACTAGTAAAGGAAATAGCAGTGGTGGGCTATATTTTGTGACCGCCACTAGTATTTTTGTCTATCATTTTTCCGTAATGTCAGCATTTTAGTATTTTATGTTTAGTCTTAGGGGCCAATTTTTTCTACATTAAAGGTACATCATTTAAACTTTCATGTAAGAGTTTGGCCCTTTTTAATGTTAATTAACTATTTTTAGGACCTTAAATAGGTTTCTAGGTCTTTACTGGATGCAAATCCACTTCAAGACTTAACATCTAAACTGAAGAACATTCATTTTATTTTTCTAGCGTGCCAAACTGATAAATTTCATTAACAGATGAATCATATACGTTTTCGCACAGCAGTCTAAATTTGGGGCGTTTTGTTCATGCAGACGAATGGATCAAAATAATCTAGGTGAGCTTAATCAAGGATGACTAATGGTGAACAAAATTATCGGACCACTGGACAACATCGCACCACGTCTACTCTAATACAACTGGTGGCTAGCCAAGGAGGGAATCCTTCGTCAGTGTGCATGTCTGCGAGCGACTGTGCATGTACATGCTGCAAGCTGTGACTGTGTGCTTACATGTGAGGGCAATGTGCCAGGCCTAGATTCTTTTGCACGTGAGTGGGGCCTCTCTGGCTCAATACAGCACAAAAATAAATCAAATACAGGGCAAATACTGTGGCAGCGCGGATCCCGTGGTGGTGCGACGGCCGAGATTCCGGCCTGCCTGCAGCGCGGCCACCATTGGCATTTTCCGCGCTCTATGGTGGCCGTCGCGGCTCTATGTAGTGAGTGAGGTATCAAGGAGTCATCTTATTTCTTCAATCACGCATCTGTAATGGAGCGCCCCAGTTTGGTTAGTGTGCGCAGCTACGGCTCAAGCACAGCGGAGGCACACGACTTGACTTCGCCGGCGTGTGTATCCGGCAGCTTCTAGGATCTCGCTAGCCTACGAAGCTAGCTGGCTTTCACTGTCCAGGAGCAATATCGATCATCCACAACCCTGCTTGAGAAGCCACCTTATACGTGAGTTCCTAATGGCAAAGAATCGATCAAACCTCCTCTATTTGAACCTCTATTTTTTTAATTGGCTATAGTTTTTGCTGCCCAAGATAAGCATGGCTATATATCATGATCAAATTATTTCCATCTGTTTTGTTGACATGTAACTTATCATAAAAAGCAACTTCATCAATGAGCAACCAGCGACGCTCCCCGCCAATCCCCTTCCCCAAAGCCTGCACCATGCTATGAAGGCTGCACCACATTAGGCGTATGAGCAGTGGCGAGCAATTAGTCGGCGAGGTGTGTGGTAGCTTTTTTTTTTTTTGGGACTGAAAAAATTATATTTACTGATATTTACCATCATCAACTAACTGGGCAGCTCCACTGCTCTCTACTGTCAGTCTCATCATTGCTAATGTGCAACATTCTCTATCACCGCTCGACAAATGTCAGCATTTCTGCTTCCGGTTCTCCGCATCGGGACCTCTCCATCTCAGTGGGTTCCGGCGCCTTGACCCTGTTCTGGTTCGACAGGTGGGTTGGGGATCGCCCCTTCGCCGCCCGATTCCCGGACTTGTTCTCTATCGCGGTGGAGCCTAGGATCTCCGTCGAGGTGGCCCTTATTGACTTAGGGTGCCTCGCGTTCCGGCGGCCATTTGGGCCTCCGGAAGTTCCCTCCTGGCAGGAGCTCCTTGAGTGCATCGCTCTCCAGTCGCCAAATGTGGATCAGCCGAGCGATCGCATCTCCTGGCATCTGGAGTCTTCGGGCCAATTCTCCACCAAATCGCTATACCAGGCCATTCCGACAGCTCCCGGCCCAGAGCCCCTAGTTGATATCTGGGCTATTAGACTTCCACTGAAGATTCGGATCTTCCTGTGGCAATGGATCCGGGGCCGGGTACCTTAAGGGGTGGAGGTACTCAAGAGGAATGGCCCTGGTGATGGGATTTGCCCCTTGTGTGGGACGGCGGAGGACTCGAATCACATCTTCTTCACCTGCGTATCCGCGCAATTCCTTTGGAGTTGCTTCCGGGAGGTGGTCGGTGGACGTTGGTGCAACAACAACTTCCCCGACCTCTTCACGGAAATCCAGGCCTCTCCGCAGCGTGCCCGCCACATTAGGTGGCTGGGTATTGGAGTTCTCACTTGGACGCTTTGGACGGTCAGCAATAAACTTGTGATCCAACGTGCGCCTCTTCGACGAGCTACTGACACGGTTTTCAAAATGTGTGGCTACTTGCAGCTCTGGCGGCCGCTGAGCCGCCCAAAGGACCGAGACGCCATCGACATCCTCATTGCAGATCTTCGCGCGATGGCCCTCCGCTTGGCGCCGCCGCTTCCTCCGCCACCTCCCGAGCCGGATTCGTTTTATTTAGGGCTTGTTGAGGTGTGGACCTTTGTTGGATCTTATGGCTCTGGTGGTTTGCTTTATATATAAAGCGGGGCGAAAGCCCTTTTTCGGCAACATGTCAGCATTTCACCCCATGTGCTGAAGAAGTTTACTGTCTTGTGTGACAAATATGTGTTATTAGAAAGTAAACTCTAAAATGTACTTGGATCTCTTACCCCGCAGGAAAAATGTCACCACTGTATCAGCTATCAAGTTCTGCATTTTTTTTACGGATAGGAATACATCCCACAGGGCTTTACTACACAGTTATCATAGGAGTTGTACATTTGTACAGTGCTATGTTTGCTTTGATTTTGCTTGCGTTTTAGTTGTATGTGATGATTCGAGAAAGACCTCCTGCTGCACCATCTACGTTTTAAGGATATCTCTGGCAAATTGGTGTCTCATTACCTTTTTGATGTTCCAGTTAAGTGGTCAAAACTCAGATGGCATCCAAAAGCTTCCATGAGTGCAGTAATACCCAGGCTGCTGCAGAATGAGGACGGACGGTCAGAGAGGCCGAACGGCACTGCACGCGGCGCCGCCATCAAGCTTAGCAGAAGGTTTGTGACCATACACTCATTACATGTTCTGCTCCATGCACACAATTACCTGTGCTTTGCTTCCTCCTCCTCTGTTTAATTCTATATGCATCATGTTGCCTGCAACGTGTTTGCTGAATTGTTTTTTCTCCTTGATTTTTGGTTCTAGACGGAAACAGCAGTAGAAAATTACAGTGAGTTCACGTCCAGCAGTGAGATCACATCAGCCTTGCTCGGCGGCATGCAAAGCCCAAGAATCGACTGCTCTCTACCATCCATAGTAGGCCTAGAGGGCGCCGGCAGTCTGCCCTGTAGTGGTGGTGCCAGATGGATGGAGCGGTTGCTTGCGGCATGGTACAATGGCCTACAGCGACATGCCAGTCTTGCGTGGAGGTATGTGGTCCAATGCCATGTTTAGTTTTGTAGTATTTAAATCTAAGTTTCCTTTCTCGTGGGTGCAAAAACAGTATTATATCCCTACTGATATATACGCATACAGATGAATCACATATTTATTTGTTCAGTTTTTCCAGATTTGTTGCACTCAATGGAAACTGGGAGCATCACTCTCCTTGACTGGAATCACGGTGGCCGGAATATAGATCACACAAGCTGTAGGCGAGCTTTTCCTTTTGATTACTAAATCTTCAGGTTGCTGAAATTGGTGGTGCAGCCGTGAGGGACTGGTATGTCTCCATTCACATTCTTTTAATTGAGCACCATGAAATGCGATGTGGAGATAACAACCATCAGGAACTGTTTTATTTAATTTAGTACAGAACGATTGATTGCATCAAATAGTGATTTGTAGTTAACTGATGATGTGCTATATGCAACTGGTCGATATGTGTTGTTATGGGTTGCTAGCAGATAACATTAGATGGTCAGGTTGTCACTGATCGATATACGATTTTCAGGTACTTCCCCTCATCTGTTGGATGTAGTTGCCACAAGAGCGTTATCATTTTTTTCATCATTTTGATCTATATAAAAGTGTAAGTGTTTTGCCGGTAGATAAACTGATCTCTGTTAGGATTTGCCCTATCTCCAAAGATGTTTGTTTGATATGTAGTCTGCCGATGTGGTACTGTGGTGGCAGATTGTACTATTCATTTGCTTTTATTGATACAACAGTACATATATGGAAATGAGAGAAGAGTTTTTAGTTTCCTTACAGAGCGAAAGTATCAGCTCAAATAACTTCTCTTATGGACATTTTCATCGTCAGGCATGGATAGTGCAGGGTTTGCCATCCAACTGTTCTGTTTCTTTATGTATGTTACATGTTTAGTGCTTTGAATTTTTTACTGCTGTTCGACAACTAATTTATACTCTGTCAGTTGAAATATGTGGAGTTTTTAAGAGACTACATCTCATTGCAATCTGCTTATTTCTACAAATTTGTGGTAAGGGCATAGAAGAGAGATAAGATTCACCTCGCCATACTCTCCAAAAGGAATCATCACCAAGATTGCAGAAGCTTCTAGGCCACTTAGATTTGACATTCAAAAGGAACTATAAGGTATTCATATTTCATACTGTCCACGATCCTTACTGTCTGCATGTGCGTACTATTAGAATCAAATCATAACATGGATTCATCTTAGCTGGATTCATCTTATTTTTAGGGACTGCCTAGGCCTACAAAATACATGATTTGTATGTGACATCGTAATAAAAAAAAACTGGTTTCCTATTGCCTATAAGTAACAAAACATGTACCACTACACAGCTATGTCCCGTTTTATGGTTGTCAGCTTTTTCTTATGGTTTATTACATCAGCATATATCCCTAACTATTTCACTCCTGTAGACTTCCATGTTGCAAAATATTGTATGCTTTCACTTTTGATTAGAGTTACTGTTGTGATTAGCCAAACTTCCCCTATGATGATCAAGCTGATCATACTATCTACTATTTTACACCACTGGACACTACCTGACACAAATATAGTAGATAGTATGTCTTGGTGCTAAGTTAATAATGTTTTAAGAAAAAAATAACGTTTTAAGAAAAATTCTTTTGTAGTTTTCCTGTCTTTCACTCTATGTGCCACTACCATACTCTTCCAAGGCTAAGATGTTAGCGGACTCAGTTTCTTCGCAAAAATGAACTTCTGAAAATAAGGTCTACAGATTAAGCAATTTCACTTTGAGAAAGCTACTCATGTTTATAATTCCTTTTCCTGTGTATGACTCATTTTTCTTCAATTATGCCAGTGCTGAATGTCTTTCATAGCGTGCCATAGTTTGTCCAACTAATACCGTTGTTGATAGCATTGGTGAGGTTGTTTACGAGCGCGTTCCTGGATGTCCCAAAGTATTTATAAGCTGTGATACAATATCTAAGAGTACTGATCATGTTGGCGATGCTAATTTATTATTTTATCCGAAGTTTTTGCATTCCATAAAAATTAATAATTTTCCATGACATGAGATCAGTTTGAAAATTGGCGTTCCTGTTACGCTTCTGAGAAATATAAATAAATCACTTGGTCTATGTAATTGCACACGATTATTTGTCACAAGGTTAGGGGAAAGGGTATTTGAAGGAGAGATTATTATGGGAACTCACAAAGGCCAGTGTGTTTGTATTCCCAGAATTTCTTTAAACGCACCAAGAACCAAGTGGCCATTTACATTGCGTCGATACCAATTCCCAGTTCGACTGTGCTTTAGTATGACCATCAATAGAAGTCAAGGCCAAACACACTCTAAGATCTTTGTCTATCTAACTAAGCCCGTTTTCTCTCATGGCCAGTTATATGTGGCAATTTCCCGGATGACTTCAAAGAAAGGGTTAAAAATTCTTATTGAAGAAGATCATGAAATTCCAACAAATACAACATCAAATATAGTGTACAAGGAGGTTGTCCACTCGGTGTAACTTTCCATTTACTATATGGTATACTTTGTTTATCTTGGTGGCTTCCTTTTTGTCGAGGCCTGTTTCCCATTGTTGTCAGTGGCGGAGCCAGGAATTAAGGATCAGGGGGGCCAAATCACTCAAACTTTTGATAACAGGGGCCAAACAATACTAATACATGTATTTTTTTCCAAATTATACACTGTTCATCTACTAATTAGCAGCAAAACAATGATCTTAGGGGGGGCCAGGGCCCCTGCTGGTCCCCCCCTGCCTCCGCCACTGATTGTTGTTTCATTAGGTCTGTCTTCACAGGAAAAGTTACTCGGATATATTAGAAATCTTACTGATATTGAGTTGCAGTGGGACTGACTATGTATCAGTTGGTTAGTTTATTCCTTTCTTCTTTTTTCCTGTGAAGGGTAAGTACTTTGTTCCTTTACTGACATTTTCTTGGGCTTTCTTACTTCCTGCAGAAAAACATTGTTTCTACATGTTGGCAACTTTAATGATAAAACTTCAAAGTCTTCGTTCTTGGGCATTCATTATTCACCGATAGTCAATTTTCCACTGTAGAAAAGTATGGCGTTCTGGACTTTTGTTGTTTTCTAATGTTAAGTCTGCTTGCATAACTGGTGCTTCCTTGTGTCATGTAAATTAAGACTCTATATATAATAGCAGCAGCTGTTGACCTTTTAGGCATGGAGTTGATGGAAGAATTATGTTTGTTTATTTGCGTGGTGATGAGAAAACTATACATGTTCTATTTTTGTTTCAATTTGTAAATGACTGTCTCATGTTTACTCCGCACTATCAAAATCAATGGTAAATGTGACTGAATAAATAAAATTAGAAGAGAAGATAAGATTTGAATCTTATGGCATCTGCCATACACAAGAAAAATTTGTATTTAAAAACATCAACATTTACAATACTAAAATTATACAATATGAAAATTAATTTCATAGTGCATCTAATGATATTGATTTGGTATTTTGAATGTTGATTTTTTTTATCAGATCGACATGGTCCAACTTTACTATGTTTGACTTCAAACAAATCTTATATGCGAAATAAAAAAGAAACAGAGGGAGTATCATAGAGGTGGTATCATAGATGGTTGCATTTATTAGCTCGTAGACTCAATTTTTCTTGGGAAGCGCTATGTGATGGAAATATGTTACCATCATCATCTCTTTTCTCATTTAATACTATGACATGTCATCAATATGCCTAGTTGACATTGCACGAAGATGCATGTTACTACCTAGGTTACTCCCACCATGGCTAAACTAAACCGAAAGGGAGGGAGTAGTTTAATAAGCAAAGATGATTATTGAGTACTTAATGCATCATTTATTCTTTGGTGGTTGGCGTATCTGCACAAAGCAGCCGACGTGAATGTGTGTCCATCTGATCTCATTATTTTTCATTTATCATGTCCATGATACAATTGTTTGATCGTGGTCCAGGGAGCAGCATAAGGGCATCTCCAACACGGTACCTCAAAAGACCCCTAAATGGCTATCGTGTGGTACGGACACTTTTTGCCATCCAACGGGTTATCTCAAACGTCCACGGATGAGTTGGCATGTTCGAATTTTAGTAAACTGGAAGCAAAGCAGGGGGACTTTTGCGGGAGTCCGGACGTCCGCCTGGCCAACCAAAAACCACCGCATACCCACGCCACAACTCCTCTCTCTCCTCTCAGCCTCCCCTCTCTCTCTCTTCGCTTGTGGCAGGGATGGAGGCGAGCGGCGCGCCATCCCTGTGGTCGCTGCGCGAGGAGTCGTGGACGCTGCTTCCGCCGGCGTTCCTGGAGCGCGCGCCGGGGCTGGTGGTGTCGTTGGCAAGGCGCACCGGTGCTGCGCATGCGTGAGAGAAGCAGCTGCGCTGAGCTACGGAGGCGTGCATGGCGGCAGTGCTGTACTAGGCTGCGGCGCCGCAGTCTACAATCGAGCAGCGGCGGCGTGTGCGTGTTTGGTGTTTACTTAGTTGACATGAGGTGTTTGATCAAATGACTACAAGTTGAAACGAACAAAAAGGAAGAAAAATAAATAGAGAATGGCGTTGGATGGCCGGCTTCCCTATTCATGTCCGCCGATATTTAGTGTGTCCGATTTGGGATACTCCGTTGGAGATGCCCTAATTAAGTCCTACTAGTATTTCCAGCAGGTAGACGGCAAGGTCATTTTTTTTCCTGTTCAAGTCGACACTCTTGGTCGCAAATAGAAATAGCCTACTTACTGCAGGTACACGGCATGGATGGTTCTTTCTGATTGCACAGTATCATAGCCTAACATCGTTGGAACCATTGAAATTACAACAAGAAGTAAGAAAGTGATTAGCATTTTCAGTGGGAAAATGGACGTCTCGGCTCTATGAGTTTGTGAGGTACGTACCATGGAGTCGATCATCTTATTTCTTCATTCGTATATATAGAATCTCAATGTAAATTCGTGTGTTTACTATTATATCTTTTCGTTGTATCACATCTCTCATCTTTCTTTTTTTTCCTTTTTTTTTTTTTTGCAACGAACATCTCTCATCTTTAACTAGAGTGCCATGCACCTTGGTTGATGAGATTTCTGATTTTGACCCTCCAAGGCTAGTCATAGTGGGGAGTAACTTAGACTAGTGTCATGCATATGACACTAGTCTATGTTACTACCTTTATAGTGTAAAGTATTCCCTCCGTTTCTTTTTGCTCCGCATATAAAATTTGTTTAAAGTCAAACTTCATAAAGTTTGACCAAATTTATATTAGAAAACATCAACATTTACAATACTAAAATTATACAATATGAAAATTAATTTCATAATGCATCTAATGATATTGATTTGGTATTGTGAATGTTGATTTTTTTATCAGATCGACATGGTCCAACTTTACTATGTTTGACTTCAAACAAATTTTATATGCGAAGTAAAAAAGAAACAGAGCGAGTATCATAGAGGGTGGTATCATAGATGGTTGCATTTATTAACTCGTAGACTCATTCGTGTGTTTACTATTATATCTTTTCGTCGTATCACATCTCTCATCTTTTTTTTCTTTTTTTTTTTTTTGCAACGAACATCTCTCATCTTTAACTAGAGTGCCATGCACATCATCACCTTAAATACGTATGTACGATAGTAGGTACATACGTGGCACTGCATAATTAATATTTACCTTCTGTAATAGTGTAGCGGGACCTAATATAAGGTGGCGGGCGATGCATGCATCCACCATTTAATCTTGTTAGGTGGCGGGCGATGCATGCATCCATCATTTAATCTTGGTAGCTGACCGGCCCAACTTGGGCTGTATATATAAGGTCTCATCCATCCGGTTAAGAGCGCACACTCATCCTCATCAGCTAGTAAGTAGCTAAGGCAGGAAAGTGGGAATCCAAACAAAGTCTCGACAGACAGGGTGCGCCGAGAGTTCACTGACCGCCGTTTCGGCAGGAGGGTGTCCTGACCTGACCCCCAATTCGCATGAATGAATGTGTGGAGGTTCTCTCTGGGGCAGGGCACCCTTGTCTCGAAACGGCGTTCCGTGAAACTCTGTGCATCCTATATAGCTCGATCCATCATGCATGGTGACATTATTCTTCCTCGTCGCTGGCATGCGCGCAGTTTGTCTGTTGTTGTAAGTTGACTCGTGTCTAGCTAGGAGATATGGCATGGTAATTCCATCAGTCGTCATGCATGTGTGGTAGTAGTAGCCACGCACCTACATATGCATGCATGCATGCATGGTCGCCGTCGTTACCACCACAACACTCGGACTCTAAAGTCACCTTGGCCATGGCTACCTGCCGACATGGATCACCTTGGCCATGGCTACCTTCCTTTCTTTCTCTTTTGGGGTCTGGATCGGAATAGCTAGAGAGTGTACGCGCGTGGATCCTTTTGTTGTGTTTGTGTTTGTGGTTGTGAAATACAGTAAATCACACATAAAGTTACTGTAAATAATACACTAGCTTACGAGTACTCATCATACTCCATGGAGGATGCGTGGGTGGGCTTTAGTTAAGCGTAAACATTGGATACCCTGGCTGGCATGCTCCATCAAACGTCTAGTAATTATATGATCATTAGCTCTATCTGCAGTACTACTACTTCATCTTGCTAAGAACAAGTACAATAGCAGGCTTATAGCCAGCTTACGTGGTATTTTTGCCTATGTGGAGAAGAGAGACTTGAAAAAATAAGGGGAGTGGGCTCTTAGAGCGTGGTTAATAGTATAGCCGGCTGCTAGCTATATGTTGTTGTCAATGTCATCTATAGTCAATCTTATAGCCAACACGTAATAGTTAGCTATAAATATATACTACTATGGCCCATCTTACACTCTCACAAAGTTGCTAGGAGCATGTGGTGCAGCTAGCTGTTAATCTACAGTCCGCTTCTCTTCTCTCTCCTTCAACTCAGCAAGCATATATTATTTAAATCCTTATAGCCCGCTTACAATACCTTATTATACTTGCTCTTATGCAAGAACCAGTCTCTACACGTGCTCCGAAGCACATACAATAAATATGAAGAAAGAGAAAAAAAGAAGTTGAAAAAAAAGTAGTAGTCTTATACTACCTCCGTCCTGGTTTACTAGTCCCTCTCGTATTTTGGGTCATATATTGACCATGATTTTAACTAATAAAATATAAGTTATACATAAAAAAAAATATCGTTAGAAACTACATTCAAATACGAATCCAACAATATAATTTTTTGGGACATGCATTAACATTTTGCAATCAAATATGTAGTCAAATTTTAACCCAAAATACGAGGGGGGCTAGAGCATGGTTAATAATATGGAAAACGTTTAAATTCATCCGGTTGATGCAACCTACGGCGTCCGCCGCCTTCCAAGCGACCCACGTGTCCCTCCACCACATGGGTCGTGGTCCCAGGCTCCCTCCATGCACTTTTTTTTTCTCGTGCGTACACCCAGCCGTTGCAAGTACTCTAGTGCTTTGCTTTTCGCATCAGGAGATCAACTACTAATACGTGTGCTTCTAGTGTATCTTTGATGGATGTCTTAAGAACAACCACGGTTAATAACGTGAGAAGGGATTTTTCTTTCATGTTTCATACTTGTCTTGAGACGCTGCATGCCAATCTTTCAAGTAGGATACCGTTTTTTCTATTGTAAAAACTGAACCACCCTGCTGTAGAGCCGATCACACAACATTGCAAGGCCGACCTCCTCTCCTGCGAGCGGGGCGTGTGATACTGCAAGTCGAAGCACATCAATGTTGCAAGCGGCCACATACTTTCTTTTTGCTGGAAAGCCAGCTGCCGCTACTCGGCATGTGCGACACGCAAGCGAGAAGCATGCCAATGCTACAAGCTGGCCTTTCACTGTATTTCTTCTTTTGCTGCTGCAAACACATGAGTGCAACATGAGTATTGTTGCAAGCGGTGGGTCAAAGTTGAGGAGTATTTGCAATGCGAGCGTAACATGGTGTGTTTACAATGCGAGCGCAACATGAGTTATGTTGCAAACGGTGGGTCACAGTTGAGGAGTGTTTGCAATGCGAGCACAACATGAGTCATGTTGCAAACGATGGGTCTCAACCGAGGAGTGTTTGCAACAAAAGCGCAACATGAGTCATGCTGCGAACGATGGGTCGCAACCGAGGAGTGTTTGCAACGCGAGCGCAACAAGGGTCATGTTGCAAACGCTGGGTCACAACTGAACGATCGAGGAGTGTTTGCAACGCGAGCAAACACAACACGGGTCATGTTGTAAACCCCAGACCGCAACATGGGTCATGTTGCAAACGGTGGGTTGCAGGCTCGCGCCAACCCAAGCGCAACATGAACATGGCTCATGTTGTAAATGATTGGTCGCAGCTAAACGACCGAGGAGTATTTGAAAAACGCAAGTGCAAATGAATCATGTTGCAAACCCTAAACGCAACATGGGTCATTTGCAAACGGCGTGTCACAGCTAAAAGACCGATGCAGATCGAACGGCTATCGCGCGCAGGATTCAATGACTATGGAGGAAGCGACTGATCCACCTGTGAGCCGATAGGTTGTGCCCTAGCGCTTTGTTTCCTATTCATTCATGGCAGCCTACGTACAAAGTAGATGGAGCAAACTTAGTAGTCTACTAGTCAAATGAGACACCGAAAAGGTAAGAGTGTGTGCCGTGTACGTAAAAGACGGCTTGTATGCAGTGTGGACGATGTACGTGAACAAAGGCTGGTAGGCAGTGTGGAGTGTGGACCACTCGTGCTTCACAAATCATCACGTCGCTGTCTGGGAAAGTAGCCCACTAGAGACGTTAGATTGGCTAGGATCGAACGGCTCACCCACAAAAAAAAGATTGGCTAGGATCGAACGGCTCACGAGGCGACTTATTTTCTCCGGAAATCAGCTGGATGACGGGTAGTAGTGGCCTAATAATATAGCCAGCTGATGGCTATATGAAACTGTCATGTCATCTATAGCCAATATCTATAGTCACTCGTATAATAATGTGGGTTATAAGGTTCGCTATTACATTAGTACTTTTTCCTTCTCTCTCTTTCTCTTTCTCTTTCTTCACATTTATTGTATTTGCCTAGGAGTACATATATAGCTAGGCTCTTGCATGAGAGTCCACTTTCCTTATTTTTTCATATCTCTCTCCTTCACATAGGCAAAAGTGCCATGTAAGTGGGCTATAAACCTGCTATTGTACTTGCTCTTACAGATGTTAGCTTCGCATGACATAGAGCAACATCTTATATCCAGCAGCTGGCTATACTATTAAACATGCTCTAATCAGTGTCAGCTGACGTACCGTGTCAGCTATGGTCCCTACTCACTAGCGCACACAACAGTTACTGCTATCTGAATTTCAAACGCATTCAAAGTATATATCATTACTACACACGCACAACGGTTGGAGGCTGTGCATGCATGGCATGCATATTTAGTGCATATCCATCTCCCTCTCTCTCTCTCTCTCTCTCGCTCTCTCTTTGTGAAAGAAGAAGAGGTGGAGCAGAAAAAAGAACAAGAGGAGCTAATGTGCATACGGCAAGAAGAAGAAGAAGAAGAAGAAGAAGAAGAAAATCTGCACACACAAAAAGTGAAATTTTGGCTTCTCGTTGTACCGTCGGCTGCACACCTAGTAGTTTACCAGCTATCATCTTCCAGCTGTATTTTTTTGAGAAAAGACACTCAAAAAGGAATCTTAGATCTGATAATTATTAAAGAAAATAGTAGCCAACACAATAGAATGTTGAAAAGCAATCGCAATTTGTAGGAGGATTGAAAAGCAAGAATGTCGAACTACTGCAAGGAGTTGTGCAGAATGTTTGTGAAAATATACAGTTGCATGTGCCTCTGAGTCTGACAAAACATATGATATGACTGCTAAATGCGCAGAGCAGCTAGCACAAGCTGTGGAGGAACACTTGAAAATTAGAACTGATCCAGATCCAGATTTTTGCAACTCTTCTGTTTAGCAAGAGTCAGAGGCGGAGGTAGTACTATACTACTAACTGCATAGAGTATTGTCAAACTCAATGTGTATTAGGATCGGTATTTCCGATTTTCTTTCGGTGACTAAAAACGGCCATGCGTGGGGAGGGGGGGGGGGGGGGGG
>JAAAWM010009600.1:0-25643 GCA_036873465.1 Thinopyrum obtusiflorum
CCCGGCGATCTCCATGACGAGGAGGGATTAGTTCACCCTCGGGGCTGAGGGTATGTACCAGTAGCTATGTGTTTGATCTCTCTCTCTCTCTCTCGTGTTCTTGAGGTGGTACGATCTTGATGTATCGCGAGCTTTGCTATTATAGTTGGATCTTATGATGTTTCTCCCCCTCTACTCTCTTGTAATGGATTGAGTTTTCCCTTTGAAGTTATCTTATCGGATTGAGTCTTTAAGGATTTGAGAACACTTGATGTATGTCTTGCCATGATTATCTGTGGTGACAATGGGATATCACGTGATCCACTTGATGTATGTTTTGGTGATCAACTTGCTGGTTCCGCCCATGAACCTATGCATAGGGGTTGGCACACGTTTTCATCTTGACTCTCCGGTAGAAACTTTGGGGCACTCTTTGAAGTACTTTGTGTTGGTTGAATAGATGAATCTGAGATTGTGTGATGCATATCATATAACCATACCCACGGATACTTGAGGTGACATTGGAGTATCTAGGTGACATTAGGGTTGGGGGGGGGGGGGGGGGGGGGGGGGGGGGGGGGGGGGGGGGGGGGGGGGGGGGGGGGGGGGGGGGGGGGGGGGGGGGGGGGGGGGGGGGGGGGGGGGGGGGGGGGGGGGGGGGGGGGGGGGGGGGGAGATTGAACGGAAAGAATAGCTTCGTGTTATTTTACTACGGACTCTTGAATAGATTGATCCGAAAGAATAACTTTGAGGTGGTTTCGTACCCTACAATAATCTCTTCGTTTGTTCTCCACTATTAGTGACTTTGGAGTGACTCTTTGTTGCATGTTGAGGGATAGTTATATGATCCAATTATGTTTTTATTGTTGAGAGAACTTGCACTAGTGAAATTATGAACCCTAGGCCTTGTTTCCTAGCATTGCAATACCGTTTACGCTCACTTTTATCGTTAGTTACCTTGCTGTTTTTATATTTTCAGATTACAAAAACCTATATCTACCATCCATATTGCACTTGTATCACCATCTCTTCGCCGAACTAGTGCACCTATACAATTTACTATTGTATTGGGTGTGTTGGGGACACAAGAGACTCTTTGTTATTTGGTTGCAGGGTTGCTTGAGAGAGACCATCTTCATCCTACGCCTCCCACGGATTGATAAACCTTAGGTCATCCACTTGAGGGAAATTTGCTACTATCCTACAAACCTCTGCACTTCGAGGCCCAACAACGTCTACAAGAAGAAGGTTGCATAGTAGACATCAGCAAGCTTGGTGTTGCCTCAGGCAGCTTAGAGCATCTCCAGCCGCGACCCCAACAGGCCCTCCCCAGGCATTTTTGCCGCGCCGGCGCTGAAAAAACGGCCCAATCGCGCCCCCAGAAGCCCGTTTTTCGCCGGCTCGGGCCGAAACTGGTGCCGGCGGACCCAGCCCGAACCCGGCGCCCTGGGAGGCGCCTGGGGGCACCGGCACAAGCGAAAAGGGTGCGTGGGTCCGCCCTGTCGGCGAGTCGAGTGCCTCTTCCCGCCGTTTCTTCCCGCTTTTCCCCCACTTCCCTCCCATTCTCTCCATTCCTCTCGCCAAGCTCCCTCCCGCTCGCCTCCCAGCCGGCCGCCATGCCACCGAAGAAGTACGTCGTCCCCCGCGCTGCGGCAACCGCGACCGCCTCCGTCGCCCAGCCGAAGCAGAGGAAGCCGAGGGCGCCGCCGTCCAAGCCACCGGGCATGACAAACGCCGAGTGGAGGGTGGAGGTTCAGCGACGGGAGGCTGTCACTGCCGACCGGCGGAACAGGGCAATCGCCAAGAAGGCCCGTGACAATGCGGCGCGTGCGGCTGCGGCTTCGGCGGACCAAGCCGAGGCCGAGGTGACTTGCGCGGGGATGATGAATCCACCCGGCAGCCACGCCCAGTACGCGCCCTGGGGCCAGCAAGGTGTCGGCTCTCCGTCACCGCAGCCATGGGGATGCACGTCCTCGCCGGGCTACGCCGACGAGGACGCGCATGGTGGGTTCAACCCCAACGTCACCTTCCCCCATGGACACCCGGCCCAGCGCACGCCCTCGCCCGCCTTCGCCGGTGTGCAGTACCCTCCATACAACTACTCGCCGCTCGCCTACGCGTCCTCCCCGACACCCCCTCTCCACCGTGGCGCGCTGCCCTTCTCGCATCTCGGCGACACCGACAAGACTGAGGCCGACATGGACGACATCATCGCGACAGGCTAGACCGCGGCCGCCGTGTCTCCCGGGTTCATCACCTCGGACGACACGGTGGATCTCAGCGGCGGCATGGATGGCGAGCTCGGCTACGTCTACAGCGAGGAGGAGCAAGAGGAGCAGGAGGAGGATGATGAAGAGGCGGAGGAGGAGCCGGCGACTGCTCCGGCGAGGCGGCGCAAGAAGAAGAAGCGGGCGGCCAGGTCCGGCAAGCCACACATCAAGTGGGCGTCCAAGGAGGAGGAATGCCTCGCCGAAGCATGGAAAGTCATCTTCCTCGACCCGACCACCGGCACGAACCAGAGCATCGAAACGTACTAGGAGCGCACCAAGGCCGAGTTCGACGAGCGCAAGCTTGTCGACCCCTAATTTAAAGGCGTCGACATGCAGCGCGGGGCGAAGGCGATGGCGAACCATTGGGGGCGTATCCTGGGGGCATGCAAAAAATGGCATGGGATCGTCGAGGAGGTCGCGGCTCGCCTGGAGAGCGGCGCCAGCGTTGAGGATCAGGTATGCCACGCCGGTCTCCTGCCTCTCTTCGGCGTGTGCGCCCGCCAACTGTTTGTTCCTCCGCGCAGTTGCTGCGCATGTTCACCTTGTATCGGCAGGGCAACAACGACGCCGAATTCAAGTACCTCCACGCCTACAAGCGCATTGACATGTGCGAGAAGTGGGCGGAAGTCCGGCGCACCCTCGACAAGGCCAAGGAGACCTACAAGCCGGACGCGCCGACTCCGGGCGCGTCAGAAGGGCGGCCGGACGGCAACAAAGGTGCCAAGAAGGGGAAACACGCCGACGCGGCCACCGCTCGAGTGCAGGAGTCCATCGAGCACTGCCTTGCCGATGCACAGGCCCGGGCCATCCTTCATGAAGAGAAGACCGAGGCGCGGTGGTCGGCGTTGATATCGAGCAGCGCCATCAAGCTTGACCTACTACGGACCAACGTCATCGCGAAGAAGAGAAACACCAACCTGGCTTCCCTGCTGGGTGGGGCGGACATGCTCCAGAGCAACGACAAGGCGGTCAAGGCGTGGTACTTGGTGGAGTGTGGCCTCATCCTGAACCAGCTTCCCTCGATGACGCCGCCCACGCCGACGCCGCCGCCAAGCCCTAGCGATGATGCCGCCGAGACTCCTCGTAGCACAGAAGCCACGCCGACGCCACCAAGCACGGAGACCCCGCCAAGCCCGCGCACGCCGACTCCGCCGATGCCGGAGACCGACCTCACCGTCTGATGTGCATGCGCGTCCTTTCTGCTTTTTGTACGCCGAACTTTTCATTCGATCGCCGAACTTGTGGCCGCTTGATCGCCGGATTTTTGGTGTCTATTTTGTGAGCGGGAATGACTACGTTTGAATTTGCCGTGGCTGGGGGGCGGCGCCTGGGGGCGTGGCTGGGAGGTAGGTCGCCCCCAGGGGCCAATCTAGCGCCGGTTCGCCCCCAGGCCGCTCTTTTTCGGTGCCCTGGGGGGCTGAACGGCTGGAGATGCTCTTACTTGCCGGAGGCTACTAGAAGCTCTACCAAAATGTACTTGCTGGAATTCTACTTTCTTCTCTTGTTCTGCCGCGTTGATGGTGTAACAGATGGCTGAGTCAAATGGAGCATAACAGGTCCTGGTTCCAAAGGTAGCTTCTGGGCCACACGCTTTGATAGATCAGCAGCAATGTTATTCTCTGCATGAGGAATGTGCTCTGTTTGCAATCCGTCAAAGTGCTCTTCCAATTTTCTCACTTCATCAAAATAAGCTTCCATCAATGGGCTCTGATGATCTTTGTTGACCTGCTTCACAACAAGTTGTGAGTCGCCTCTGATAATGAGCTTTTCGATTCCAAGGTCCACAGCTATCCTGACACCAGCAAGCAGCCCTTCATACTCAGAAGTGTTGTTTGTAGCTTTCTTCCTAGGAAAGTGCATCTTCTAACATACTTGAGGTGCTCTCCGGTGGGTGCGACAAGTAGCACTACGGTACCGGCGCCTTGCAGCGAAAGAGCATCATCAAAGTACATGACCAATCTTGCATTGTTTCTTTGGCGGGGAGAGAGGTCTATTGAATATCATCTTCTTGCATTGGTGTCCATTCTACAATGAAATCCGTGAAAGCTCTGCCCTAAACAGTTGATGCACATTCAAACATGAGTCCAAAGCTTGACAGCTACATTGCCCACTCCACTATCTTGCCAGTCGCATCTAGATTTCTCAAGATACGCTTCAACAGAAAGCGAGTGATGATGGTGATCTGATGTGCTTGGAAGTAGTCGTGCAACTTCCTCGAGGCCATGAGAAGGCTGAAAAGCAATTTCTGCATGCCGGAGTACCTTGACCTAGCCCCCTGGAGAAGGGAACTCACAAAGTAATCTGGGTACCGCACCATCTTCTTCTTCAACACTACTTGTTTCTCTGTTTCATCTGCCTGAGCTGATTTTGACTTGTCGGCACCAGACCTTGTGGAAGAAGATTCAAGCTTGTCACTTGATGGCTCTGCGGCTACTATTTCTTCTTCGTCAGCTTCTCTCTCTGCCGATACGTCCCCAACGTATCTATAATTTTTTGTTGTTCCATGCTATTATATTATCCATCTTGGATGTTTTATATGCATTATTATGCTATTTTATATCATTTTTTGGGACTAACCTATTAACCTAGTGCCCAGTGCCCATAGCTATTTTTTCCTTGTTTCTGTCTTTTACAGAAAATCAATACCAAATGGAGTCCAAACGGAACGAAACTATTTGAAGATTTTTCATTGACAAGAAGACACCCACAAAGCTTCGGGAGGCAGCCAGAAGAGCCACGGGGTGGCCACAAGCCAGGAGGCCGCGCCCTAGGGGCGCGCGTCTCCAGGGCTTGTGGTCCCCCTGGAGCTCCTCCAACCCTAATCTCAGCTCTATAAATTCCCAAATATTCTCCATATACCAGAGGGCACAACAAAAATATTTTTCCGCCGCCACAAGTTTCTGTCCTCGTGAGATAACATATGGAGACCTGTTCCGGTACTCTGCCGGAGGGGGATTCGATCACGGAGGGCCTCTACATAAACCTTGCTGCCCTACCGATGATATGTGAGTAGTTAGATGGCTTCTTCTCTCTCTTTGATCTTCAATACAATGTTCTCTTCGATGTTCTTGGAGATCTATTCAATGTGATCTTCTTTTGCGGTACGTTTGTTGAGATCCGATGAATTGTGGATTTATGATTAGATTATCTATGAATATTATTTGAGTCTTCTCTAAACTATTTTACGCGTGATTAAGATAGCTTTGTATTTCTCTCCAATCTGTTGATTTGGCTTGGCCTACTAGATTGATTTTTCTTGCAATGGGAGAGGTGCTTTGTTTTGGTTTCGATCTTGCGGTGTCCTCACCCAGTGACAGAAGGGGTAGCTAGGCACATATTTGTATTGTTGCCATTAAGGATAAAAAGATGGGGTTTATTTCATATTGATTGGATCTATCCCTCTACATCATGTCATCTTGCTTAAGGCGTTACTCCGTTCTTGTTAACTTAATACACTAGATGCATGCTGGATAGCGGTCAATGTGTCGATTAATAGTAGTAGATGCCGGCAGGAGTCGGTCTACTTGTCACGGACGTGATGCCTATATTCATGATATTTGCCTTAGATGTCGTCATAACTTTGTGCTTTTCTATCAATTGCTCAACATTAATTTGTTTACCCACCATATGCCCTTCTTTCAAGAGAGAAGCCTCTAGTGAAAACTATGGCCCCCAGGTCTATTCTTATCATATTATTTTCAAATCTATAAAACCAAAAACACAAAAATACCTTGCTGCAATTTATTTAACTTTACTTTATTTTTGCACTTTTATTTATCTTTTATACCTATCTCTATCAGCAAGGTTGTCAGAATCGCGATTCTGTTATACGATTCTATGACTATACGATCCAAACTAACCCCTCTGGTTCAACGATTTTGGTTCATGAAATCTACATTTCTACGATCCTGATATTGAAGATTCTACGATTTGTGATCCGGCCATTGGAGCTCCGATCCGATTCAGAATTGCGATGCTGACAACCTTACCAAAAACACAAAAATACCTTACTGTAATTTGTTTACCTATACTTTATTTTGCACTTTTACTTATCTTTTATACCTATCTCTATCAGATCTCATCCTTGCAAGTAACCGTGAAGGGATTGAAAACTCCTTTATCATGTTGGTTGCATGTATTTGTTTGTTTGTGCAAGTGCTATCATTGGAGACTTGTGTGTTCCTCCTATTGGATTGATACCTTGGTTCTTATATTAGGGAAATACTTATCTCTAATTTGCTGCATCACCCTTTCCTCTTCAAGGGAAAACCAACACAAGCTCAATAAGTAGCATCTGCCACTAATGCAGCACTAACCACTTGATTTGTTGGTGCCAAGTATAGCAACAATGGCTCTTGTGGCCTAGGCGCAACTAGTACTGGCGGAGAGGAGAGGTACTTCTTCAAATCTTGCAGCGCGGCCTCCGCTTCCAAAGTCCATTTCATTGCACTTGCCTTTTTCAAAATGTTGAAAAATAGCAGGGAGCGCTCAGCAGACTGGGTGATGAACCTTCTTATTGCAGCCATACAGCTAGCAAGACGTCACACATCCTTGATGTGCTTGGGTGCTTCAATCTGCTCAATTGCTTTGATCTTGTCGGCATTTGCTTTGATTCCATGTTGAGACATAAAGAACCCGATAAGTTTGCCGGATGGAACACCAAACATGAACTCTCAGGTTTGAGCTTCAAGTTAATTTTGCTCATATTTGTAAATGTTTCTTCTAAATCTTGAATGGGGGCTGATTTCTCCTTGGGTTTGACCAATATATCATCCATATAGGCTTCCACATTGCTGTGCAGCTGAGGCTCAAAACCAATCTGGACTGCTCTTGCAAATGTTGAACTGGCACTCTTCAGTCTGAAAGGCATACGCATGAAGCAGGGTGTGCCACATGGAGTGATGAATGTGGTTTCTCCTCATCTTCCTTCGTCGTGAAGAGCTAATGATAACCAGAGTAGGCGTCCAAGAAAGATACTAAGTCACAGCCGGCAGTGGAGTCCACAATCTGGTCGATGCGCGGCAAAGGAAAGGGGCCTTTTGGACAAGCTTTATTGATATCTGTATAGTCAATACAAAGCCTCCACTTCCCATTTTCTTTCCGTACAACCACTTGATTGGCTAACCAAGTTGGATGTAGAACTCCTCTAACTAGGCCTGCCGCTTCCAACTTTTTGATTTGTTCGGCAATAAACTCTTGCTACTCTAAGGCATGCTTCTTGACCTTCTGCTTGACCCCCAGACCTTGCATGAGGACATACGGCAAGGTGGTGCTCAATTATCTCCCTGGGAACACTGAGGATGTAAGTGGTTGCCATGCAAACACGTCGACATTCTCCCACAGGAAGACAACGAGCGTGCTTTCCTATTTGCGGTCAAGGCCTGCACTTATGGTGAAAGTGCCGCTTGTACCATCTTCATTTGCAGGCACCTTCTACGTTGATGGTGGAGCTGCCTTGGTCTTCTTGCTCTTGTCGGTGGAGTCCGGCATGTCCTCAGTAGGCGTGCAGCACTCCGAACAGTTGCACCACCCAGAGTCCTTGTCAGAGGTCTTGCCGGACTTCTTTTTCTTCTTCCCCTGGGAGATTTGACGGCAGGAGCATGTGCCTTGGTGGTAGATGCTATGACTGCTTCCCGGTAAAGTTGATCAGCGTAGATGACTATGTCTTTCTTGTCGGAGTGGATGGTGATAAAGCTCATCGGCCCTAGAATCTTGAGCGTGTTGTAGGCGTAGTGGGATGCCACCATAAACTTGGCCAGGGTTGGGCGACCAAGGATCCCCTTGTAAGGCAACAGAATCTTGACGACGTCGAAGACAATCTTCTCCTTGGGTTGGCTCCTTCCCGGATTGGTCCCTTGAAACATGCACCTTTGCTTGAGATCTTCATCAAGAATCTGTAGCCTCTTGATCAGGTCAGGTGAGATCAAGTTCAAGCCGGCTCCACCGTCAACCAACATCTTTGTGGCCTTGAGAGTGCAAATTGTTAGTGAGACCAACAATGGCAAACACCCAACTGTGGTTGTGCGATCAGGGTGGTCCTCGGCATCAAATATGATGGGCTTGTGTGACCACTTTAGTGACTTATGAGCTTCTACTCTCGGCTCATTGCATTGATCTCACATGCCCACTTCTTGAGTTGATGGTGAGAGGAGTGCAAAGATGCACCTCTTTCTATATATTGGCCTTGCCACGACGACCTCCGCGGCTGTCGGATCATGGGTTCCGGCAAAACCCTTAAGGTTCGAACTCTGGGGTGCGCGCGAAGTTCTTTCCCTCCTACCGATCCACGCCCTATCTCGCTAAGATCTCGCGGACGAACTCGCAACACAAAGACACAAGATTTATACTAGTTCAGGCCACCGTTGTGGTGTAATACCCTACTCCAGTGTGGTGGTGGTGGATCCCCCCCCCCCCCCCCCCCCCCCCCCCCCCCCCCCCCCCCCCCCCCCCCCCCCCCCCCCCCCCCCCCCCCCCCCCCCCCCCCCCCCCCCCCCCCCCCCCCCCCCCCCCCCCCCCCCCCCCCCCCCCCCCCCCCCCCCCCCCCCCCCCCCCCCCCCCCCCCCCCCCCCCCCCCCCCCCCCCCCCCCCCCCCCCCCCCCCCCCCCCCCCCCCCCCCCCCCCCCCCCCCCCCCCCCCCCCCCCCCCCCCCCCCCCCCCCCCCCCCCCCCCCCCCCCCCCCCCCCCCCCCCCCCCCCCCCCCCCCCCCCCCCCCCCCCCCCCCCCCCCCCCCCCCCCCCCCCCCCCCCCCCCCCCCCCCCCCCCCCCCCCCCCCCCCCCCCCCCCCCCCCCCCCCCCCCCCCCCCCCCCCCCCCCCCCCCCCCCCCCCCCCCCCCCCCCCCCCCCCCCCCCCCCCCCCCCCCCCCCCCCCCCCCCCCCCCCCCCCCCCCCCCCCCCCCCCCCCCCCCCCCCCCCCCCCCCCCCCCCCCCCCCCCCCCCCCCCCCCCCCCCCCCCCCCCCCCCCCCCCCCCCCCCCCCCCCCCCCCCCCCCCCCCCCCCCCCCCCCCCCCCCCCCCCCCCCCCCCCCCCCCCCCCCCCCCCCCCCCCCCCCCCCCCCCCCCCCCCCCCCCCCCCCCCCCCCCCCCCCCCCCCCCCCCCCCCCCCCCCCCCCCCCCCCCCCCCCCCCCCCCCCCCCCCCCCCCCCCCCCCCCCCCCCCCCCCCCCCCCCCCCCCCCCCCCCCCCCCCCCCCCCCCCCCCCCCCCCCCCCCCCCCCCCCCCCCCCCCCCCCCCCCCCCCCCCCCCCCCCCCCCCCCCCCCCCCCCCCCCCCCCCCCCCCCCCCCCCCCCCCCCCCCCCCCCCCCCCCCCCCCCCCCCCCCCCCCCCCCCCCCCCCCCCCCCCCCCCCCCCCCCCCCCCCCCCCCCCCCCCCCCCCCCCCCCCCCCCCCCCCCCCCCCCCCCCCCCCCCCCCCCCCCCCCCCCCCCCCCCCCCCCCCCCCCCCCCCCCCCCCCCCCCCCCCCCCCCCCCCCCCCCCCCCCCCCCCCCCCCCCCCCCCCCCCCCCCCCCCCCCCCCCCCCCCCCCCCCCCCCCCCCCCCCCCCCCCCCCCCCCCCCCCCCCCCCCCCCCCCCCCCCCCCCCCCCCCCCCCCCCCCCCCCCCCCCCCCCCCCCCCCCCCCCCCCCCCCCCCCCCCCCCCCCCCCCCCCCCCCCCCCCCCCCCCCCCCCCCCCCCCCCCCCCCCCCCCCCCCCCCCCCCCCCCCCCCCCCCCCCCCCCCCCCCCCCCCCCCCCCCCCCCCCCCCCCCCCCCCCCCCCCCCCCCCCCCCCCCCCCCCCCCCCCCCCCCCCCCCCCCCCCCCCCCCCCCCCCCCCCCCCCCCCCCCCCCCCCCCCCCCCCCCCCCCCCCCCCCCCCCCCCCCCCCCCCCCCCCCCCCCCCCCCCCCCCCCCCCCCCCCCCCCCCCCCCCCCCCCCCCCCCCCCCCCCCCCCCCCCCCCCCCCCCCCCCCCCCCCCCCCCCCCCCCCCCCCCCCCCCCCCCCCCCCCCCCCCCCCCCCCCCCCCCCCCCCCCCCCCCCCCCCCCCCCCCCCCCCCCCCCCCCCCCCCCCCCCCCCCCCCCCCCCCCCCCCCCCCCCCCCCCCCCCCCCCCCCCCCCCCCCCCCCCCCCCCCCCCCCCCCCCCCCCCCCCCCCCCCCCCCCCCCCCCCCCCCCCCCCCCCCCCCCCCCCCCCCCCCCCCCCCCCCCCCCCCCCCCCCCCCCCCCCCCCCCCCCCCCCCCCCCCCCCCCCCCCCCCCCCCCCCCCCCCCCCCCCCCCCCCCCCCCCCCCCCCCCCCCCCCCCCCCCCCCCCCCCCCCCCCCCCCCCCCCCCCCCCCCCCCCCCCCCCCCCCCCCCCCCCCCCCCCCCCCCCCCCCCCCCCCCCCCCCCCCCCCCCCCCCCCCCCCCCCCCCCCCCCCCCCCCCCCCCCCCCCCCCCCCCCCCCCCCCCCCCCCCCCCCCCCCCCCCCCCCCCCCCCCCCCCCCCCCCCCCCCCCCCCCCCCCCCCCCCCCCCCCCCCCCCCCCCCCCCCCCCCCCCCCCCCCCCCCCCCCCCCCCCCCCCCCCCCCCCCCCCCCCCCCCCCCCCCCCCCCCCCCCCCCCCCCCCCCCCCCCCCCCCCCCCCCCCCCCCCCCCCCCCCCCCCCCCCCCCCCCCCCCCCCCCCCCCCCCCCCCCCCCCCCCCCCCCCCCCCCCCCCCCCCCCCCCCCCCCCCCCCCCCCCCCCCCCCCCCCCCCCCCCCCCCCCCCCCCCCCCCCCCCCCCCCCCCCCCCCCCCCCCCCCCCCCCCCCCCCCCCCCCCCCCCCCCCCCCCCCCCCCCCCCCCCCCCCCCCCCCCCCCCCCCCCCCCCCCCCCCCCCCCCCCCCCCCCCCCCCCCCCCCCCCCCCCCCCCCCCCCCCCCCCCCCCCCCCCCCCCCCCCCCCCCCCCCCCCCCCCCCCCCCCCCCCCCCCCCCCCCCCCCCCCCCCCCCCCCCCCCCCCCCCCCCCCCCCCCCCCCCCCCCCCCCCCCCCCCCCCCCCCCCCCCCCCCCCCCCCCCCCCCCCCCCCCCCCCCCCCCCCCCCCCCCCCCCCCCCCCCCCCCCCCCCCCCCCCCCCCCCCCCCCCCCCCCCCCCCCCCCCCCCCCCCCCCCCCCCCCCCCCCCCCCCCCCCCCCCCCCCCCCCCCCCCCCCCCCCCCCCCCCCCCCCCCCCCCCCCCCCCCCCCCCCCCCCCCCCCCCCCCCCCCCCCCCCCCCCCCCCCCCCCCCCCCCCCCCCCCCCCCCCCCCCCCCCCCCCCCCCCCCCCCCCCCCCCCCCCCCCCCCCCCCCCCCCCCCCCCCCCCCCCCCCCCCCCCCCCCCCCCCCCCCCCCCCCCCCCCCCCCCCCCCCCCCCCCCCCCCCCCCCCCCCCCCCCCCCCCCCCCCCCCCCCCCCCCCCCCCCCCCCCCCCCCCCCCCCCCCCCCCCCCCCCCCCCCCCCCCCCCCCCCCCCCCCCCCCCCCCCCCCCCCCCCCCCCCCCCCCCCCCCCCCCCCCCCCCCCCCCCCCCCCCCCCCCCCCCCCCCCCCCCCCCCCCCCCCCCCCCCCCCCCCCCCCCCCCCCCCCCCCCCCCCCCCCCCCCCCCCCCCCCCCCCCCCCCCCCCCCCCCCCCCCCCCCCCCCCCCCCCCCCCCCCCCCCCCCCCCCCCCCCCCCCCCCCCCCCCCCCCCCCCCCCCCCCCCCCCCCCCCCCCCCCCCCCCCCCCCCCCCCCCCCCCCCCCCCCCCCCCCCCCCCCCCCCCCCCCCCCCCCCCCCCCCCCCCCCCCCCCCCCCCCCCCCCCCCCCCCCCCCCCCCCCCCCCCCCCCCCCCCCCCCCCCCCCCCCCCCCCCCCCCCCCCCCCCCCCCCCCCCCCCCCCCCCCCCCCCCCCCCCCCCCCCCCCCCCCCCCCCCCCCCCCCCCCCCCCCCCCCCCCCCCCCCCCCCCCCCCCCCCCCCCCCCCCCCCCCCCCCCCCCCCCCCCCCCCCCCCCCCCCCCCCCCCCCCCCCCCCCCCCCCCCCCCCCCCCCCCCCCCCCCCCCCCCCCCCCCCCCCCCCCCCCCCCCCCCCCCCCCCCCCCCCCCCCCCCCCCCCCCCCCCCCCCCCCCCCCCCCCCCCCCCCCCCCCCCCCCCCCCCCCCCCCCCCCCCCCCCCCCCCCCCCCCCCCCCCCCCCCCCCCCCCCCCCCCCCCCCCCCCCCCCCCCCCCCCCCCCCCCCCCCCCCCCCCCCCCCCCCCCCCCCCCCCCCCCCCCCCCCCCCCCCCCCCCCCCCCCCCCCCCCCCCCCCCCCCCCCCCCCCCCCCCCCCCCCCCCCCCCCCCCCCCCCCCCCCCCCCCCCCCCCCCCCCCCCCCCCCCCCCCCCCCCCCCCCCCCCCCCCCCCCCCCCCCCCCCCCCCCCCCCCCCCCCCCCCCCCCCCCCCCCCCCCCCCCCCCCCCCCCCCCCCCCCCCCCCCCCCCCCCCCCCCCCCCCCCCCCCCCCCCCCCCCCCCCCCCCCCCCCCCCCCCCCCCCCCCCCCCCCCCCCCCCCCCCCCCCCCCCCCCCCCCCCCCCCCCCCCCCCCCCCCCCCCCCCCCCCCCCCCCCCCCCCCCCCCCCCCCCCCCCCCCCCCCCCCCCCCCCCCCCCCCCCCCCCCCCCCCCCCCCCCCCCCCCCCCCCCCCCCCCCCCCCCCCCCCCCCCCCCCCCCCCCCCCCCCCCCCCCCCCCCCCCCCCCCCCCCCCCCCCCCCCCCCCCCCCCCCCCCCCCCCCCCCCCCCCCCCCCCCCCCCCCCCCCCCCCCCCCCCCCCCCCCCCCCCCCCCCCCCCCCCCCCCCCCCCCCCCCCCCCCCCCCCCCCCCCCCCCCCCCCCCCCCCCCCCCCCCCCCCCCCCCCCCCCCCCCCCCCCCCCCCCCCCCCCCCCCCCCCCCCCCCCCCCCCCCCCCCCCCCCCCCCCCCCCCCCCCCCCCCCCCCCCCCCCCCCCCCCCCCCCCCCCCCCCCCCCCCCCCCCCCCCCCCCCCCCCCCCCCCCCCCCCCCCCCCCCCCCCCCCCCCCCCCCCCCCCCCCCCCCCCCCCCCCCCCCCCCCCCCCCCCCCCCCCCCCCCCCCCCCCCCCCCCCCCCCCCCCCCCCCCCCCCCCCCCCCCCCCCCCCCCCCCCCCCCCCCCCCCCCCCCCCCCCCCCCCCCCCCCCCCCCCCCCCCCCCCCCCCCCCCCCCCCCCCCCCCCCCCCCCCCCCCCCCCCCCCCCCCCCCCCCCCCCCCCCCCCCCCCCCCCCCCCCCCCCCCCCCCCCCCCCCCCCCCCCCCCCCCCCCCCCCCCCCCCCCCCCCCCCCCCCCCCCCCCCCCCCCCCCCCCCCCCCCCCCCCCCCCCCCCCCCCCCCCCCCCCCCCCCCCCCCCCCCCCCCCCCCCCCCCCCCCCCCCCCCCCCCCCCCCCCCCCCCCCCCCCCCCCCCCCCCCCCCCCCCCCCCCCCCCCCCCCCCCCCCCCCCCCCCCCCCCCCCCCCCCCCCCCCCCCCCCCCCCCCCCCCCCCCCCCCCCCCCCCCCCCCCCCCCCCCCCCCCCCCCCCCCCCCCCCCCCCCCCCCCCCCCCCCCCCCCCCCCCCCCCCCCCCCCCCCCCCCCCCCCCCCCCCCCCCCCCCCCCCCCCCCCCCCCCCCCCCCCCCCCCCCCCCCCCCCCCCCCCCCCCCCCCCCCCCCCCCCCCCCCCCCCCCCCCCCCCCCCCCCCCCCCCCCCCCCCCCCCCCCCCCCCCCCCCCCCCCCCCCCCCCCCCCCCCCCCCCCCCCCCCCCCCCCCCCCCCCCCCCCCCCCCCCCCCCCCCCCCCCCCCCCCCCCCCCCCCCCCCCCCCCCCCCCCCCCCCCCCCCCCCCCCCCCCCCCCCCCCCCCCCCCCCCCCCCCCCCCCCCCCCCCCCCCCCCCCCCCCCCCCCCCCCCCCCCCCCCCCCCCCCCCCCCCCCCCCCCCCCCCCCCCCCCCCCCCCCCCCCCCCCCCCCCCCCCCCCCCCCCCCCCCCCCCCCCCCCCCCCCCCCCCCCCCCCCCCCCCCCCCCCCCCCCCCCCCCCCCCCCCCCCCCCCCCCCCCCCCCCCCCCCCCCCCCCCCCCCCCCCCCCCCCCCCCCCCCCCCCCCCCCCCCCCCCCCCCCCCCCCCCCCCCCCCCCCCCCCCCCCCCCCCCCCCCCCCCCCCCCCCCCCCCCCCCCCCCCCCCCCCCCCCCCCCCCCCCCCCCCCCCCCCCCCCCCCCCCCCCCCCCCCCCCCCCCCCCCCCCCCCCCCCCCCCCCCCCCCCCCCCCCCCCCCCCCCCCCCCCCCCCCCCCCCCCCCCCCCCCCCCCCCCCCCCCCCCCCCCCCCCCCCCCCCCCCCCCCCCCCCCCCCCCCCCCCCCCCCCCCCCCCCCCCCCCCCCCCCCCCCCCCCCCCCCCCCCCCCCCCCCCCCCCCCCCCCCCCCCCCCCCCCCCCCCCCCCCCCCCCCCCCCCCCCCCCCCCCCCCCCCCCCCCCCCCCCCCCCCCCCCCCCCCCCCCCCCCCCCCCCCCCCCCCCCCCCCCCCCCCCCCCCCCCCCCCCCCCCCCCCCCCCCCCCCCCCCCCCCCCCCCCCCCCCCCCCCCCCCCCCCCCCCCCCCCCCCCCCCCCCCCCCCCCCCCCCCCCCCCCCCCCCCCCCCCCCCCCCCCCCCCCCCCCCCCCCCCCCCCCCCCCCCCCCCCCCCCCCCCCCCCCCCCCCCCCCCCCCCCCCCCCCCCCCCCCCCCCCCCCCCCCCCCCCCCCCCCCCCCCCCCCCCCCCCCCCCCCCCCCCCCCCCCCCCCCCCCCCCCCCCCCCCCCCCCCCCCCCCCCCCCCCCCCCCCCCCCCCCCCCCCCCCCCCCCCCCCCCCCCCCCCCCCCCCCCCCCCCCCCCCCCCCCCCCCCCCCCCCCCCCCCCCCCCCCCCCCCCCCCCCCCCCCCCCCCCCCCCCCCCCCCCCCCCCCCCCCCCCCCCCCCCCCCCCCCCCCCCCCCCCCCCCCCCCCCCCCCCCCCCCCCCCCCCCCCCCCCCCCCCCCCCCCCCCCCCCCCCCCCCCCCCCCCCCCCCCCCCCCCCCCCCCCCCCCCCCCCCCCCCCCCCCCCCCCCCCCCCCCCCCCCCCCCCCCCCCCCCCCCCCCCCCCCCCCCCCCCCCCCCCCCCCCCCCCCCCCCCCCCCCCCCCCCCCCCCCCCCCCCCCCCCCCCCCCCCCCCCCCCCCCCCCCCCCCCCCCCCCCCCCCCCCCCCCCCCCCCCCCCCCCCCCCCCCCCCCCCCCCCCCCCCCCCCCCCCCCCCCCCCCCCCCCCCCCCCCCCCCCCCCCCCCCCCCCCCCCCCCCCCCCCCCCCCCCCCCCCCCCCCCCCCCCCCCCCCCCCCCCCCCCCCCCCCCCCCCCCCCCCCCCCCCCCCCCCCCCCCCCCCCCCCCCCCCCCCCCCCCCCCCCCCCCCCCCCCCCCCCCCCCCCCCCCCCCCCCCCCCCCCCCCCCCCCCCCCCCCCCCCCCCCCCCCCCCCCCCCCCCCCCCCCCCCCCCCCCCCCCCCCCCCCCCCCCCCCCCCCCCCCCCCCCCCCCCCCCCCCCCCCCCCCCCCCCCCCCCCCCCCCCCCCCCCCCCCCCCCCCCCCCCCCCCCCCCCCCCCCCCCCCCCCCCCCCCCCCCCCCCCCCCCCCCCCCCCCCCCCCCCCCCCCCCCCCCCCCCCCCCCCCCCCCCCCCCCCCCCCCCCCCCCCCCCCCCCCCCCCCCCCCCCCCCCCCCCCCCCCCCCCCCCCCCCCCCCCCCCCCCCCCCCCCCCCCCCCCCCCCCCCCCCCCCCCCCCCCCCCCCCCCCCCCCCCCCCCCCCCCCCCCCCCCCCCCCCCCCCCCCCCCCCCCCCCCCCCCCCCCCCCCCCCCCCCCCCCCCCCCCCCCCCCCCCCCCCCCCCCCCCCCCCCCCCCCCCCCCCCCCCCCCCCCCCCCCCCCCCCCCCCCCCCCCCCCCCCCCCCCCCCCCCCCCCCCCCCCCCCCCCCCCCCCCCCCCCCCCCCCCCCCCCCCCCCCCCCCCCCCCCCCCCCCCCCCCCCCCCCCCCCCCCCCCCCCCCCCCCCCCCCCCCCCCCCCCCCCCCCCCCCCCCCCCCCCCCCCCCCCCCCCCCCCCCCCCCCCCCCCCCCCCCCCCCCCCCCCCCCCCCCCCCCCCCCCCCCCCCCCCCCCCCCCCCCCCCCCCCCCCCCCCCCCCCCCCCCCCCCCCCCCCCCCCCCCCCCCCCCCCCCCCCCCCCCCCCCCCCCCCCCCCCCCCCCCCCCCCCCCCCCCCCCCCCCCCCCCCCCCCCCCCCCCCCCCCCCCCCCCCCCCCCCCCCCCCCCCCCCCCCCCCCCCCCCCCCCCCCCCCCCCCCCCCCCCCCCCCCCCCCCCCCCCCCCCCCCCCCCCCCCCCCCCCCCCCCCCCCCCCCCCCCCCCCCCCCCCCCCCCCCCCCCCCCCCCCCCCCCCCCCCCCCCCCCCCCCCCCCCCCCCCCCCCCCCCCCCCCCCCCCCCCCCCCCCCCCCCCCCCCCCCCCCCCCCCCCCCCCCCCCCCCCCCCCCCCCCCCCCCCCCCCCCCCCCCCCCCCCCCCCCCCCCCCCCCCCCCCCCCCCCCCCCCCCCCCCCCCCCCCCCCCCCCCCCCCCCCCCCCCCCCCCCCCCCCCCCCCCCCCCCCCCCCCCCCCCCCCCCCCCCCCCCCCCCCCCCCCCCCCCCCCCCCCCCCCCCCCCCCCCCCCCCCCCCCCCCCCCCCCCCCCCCCCCCCCCCCCCCCCCCCCCCCCCCCCCCCCCCCCCCCCCCCCCCCCCCCCCCCCCCCCCCCCCCCCCCCCCCCCCCCCCCCCCCCCCCCCCCCCCCCCCCCCCCCCCCCCCCCCCCCCCCCCCCCCCCCCCCCCCCCCCCCCCCCCCCCCCCCCCCCCCCCCCCCCCCCCCCCCCCCCCCCCCCCCCCCCCCCCCCCCCCCCCCCCCCCCCCCCCCCCCCCCCCCCCCCCCCCCCCCCCCCCCCCCCCCCCCCCCCCCCCCCCCCCCCCCCCCCCCCCCCCCCCCCCCCCCCCCCCCCCCCCCCCCCCCCCCCCCCCCCCCCCCCCCCCCCCCCCCCCCCCCCCCCCCCCCCCCCCCCCCCCCCCCCCCCCCCCCCCCCCCCCCCCCCCCCCCCCCCCCCCCCCCCCCCCCCCCCCCCCCCCCCCCCCCCCCCCCCCCCCCCCCCCCCCCCCCCCCCCCCCCCCCCCCCCCCCCCCCCCCCCCCCCCCCCCCCCCCCCCCCCCCCCCCCCCCCCCCCCCCCCCCCCCCCCCCCCCCCCCCCCCCCCCCCCCCCCCCCCCCCCCCCCCCCCCCCCCCCCCCCCCCCCCCCCCCCCCCCCCCCCCCCCCCCCCCCCCCCCCCCCCCCCCCCCCCCCCCCCCCCCCCCCCCCCCCCCCCCCCCCCCCCCCCCCCCCCCCCCCCCCCCCCCCCCCCCCCCCCCCCCCCCCCCCCCCCCCCCCCCCCCCCCCCCCCCCCCCCCCCCCCCCCCCCCCCCCCCCCCCCCCCCCCCCCCCCCCCCCCCCCCCCCCCCCCCCCCCCCCCCCCCCCCCCCCCCCCCCCCCCCCCCCCCCCCCCCCCCCCCCCCCCCCCCCCCCCCCCCCCCCCCCCCCCCCCCCCCCCCCCCCCCCCCCCCCCCCCCCCCCCCCCCCCCCCCCCCCCCCCCCCCCCCCCCCCCCCCCCCCCCCCCCCCCCCCCCCCCCCCCCCCCCCCCCCCCCCCCCCCCCCCCCCCCCCCCCCCCCCCCCCCCCCCCCCCCCCCCCCCCCCCCCCCCCCCCCCCCCCCCCCCCCCCCCCCCCCCCCCCCCCCCCCCCCCCCCCCCCCCCCCCCCCCCCCCCCCCCCCCCCCCCCCCCCCCCCCCCCCCCCCCCCCCCCCCCCCCCCCCCCCCCCCCCCCCCCCCCCCCCCCCCCCCCCCCCCCCCCCCCCCCCCCCCCCCCCCCCCCCCCCCCCCCCCCCCCCCCCCCCCCCCCCCCCCCCCCCCCCCCCCCCCCCCCCCCCCCCCCCCCCCCCCCCCCCCCCCCCCCCCCCCCCCCCCCCCCCCCCCCCCCCCCCCCCCCCCCCCCCCCCCCCCCCCCCCCCCCCCCCCCCCCCCCCCCCCCCCCCCCCCCCCCCCCCCCCCCCCCCCCCCCCCCCCCCCCCCCCCCCCCCCCCCCCCCCCCCCCCCCCCCCCCCCCCCCCCCCCCCCCCCCCCCCCCCCCCCCCCCCCCCCCCCCCCCCCCCCCCCCCCCCCCCCCCCCCCCCCCCCCCCCCCCCCCCCCCCCCCCCCCCCCCCCCCCCCCCCCCCCCCCCCCCCCCCCCCCCCCCCCCCCCCCCCCCCCCCCCCCCCCCCCCCCCCCCCCCCCCCCCCCCCCCCCCCCCCCCCCCCCCCCCCCCCCCCCCCCCCCCCCCCCCCCCCCCCCCCCCCCCCCCCCCCCCCCCCCCCCCCCCCCCCCCCCCCCCCCCCCCCCCCCCCCCCCCCCCCCCCCCCCCCCCCCCCCCCCCCCCCCCCCCCCCCCCCCCCCCCCCCCCCCCCCCCCCCCCCCCCCCCCCCCCCCCCCCCCCCCCCCCCCCCCCCCCCCCCCCCCCCCCCCCCCCCCCCCCCCCCCCCCCCCCCCCCCCCCCCCCCCCCCCCCCCCCCCCCCCCCCCCCCCCCCCCCCCCCCCCCCCCCCCCCCCCCCCCCCCCCCCCCCCCCCCCCCCCCCCCCCCCCCCCCCCCCCCCCCCCCCCCCCCCCCCCCCCCCCCCCCCCCCCCCCCCCCCCCCCCCCCCCCCCCCCCCCCCCCCCCCCCCCCCCCCCCCCCCCCCCCCCCCCCCCCCCCCCCCCCCCCCCCCCCCCCCCCCCCCCCCCCCCCCCCCCCCCCCCCCCCCCCCCCCCCCCCCCCCCCCCCCCCCCCCCCCCCCCCCCCCCCCCCCCCCCCCCCCCCCCCCCCCCCCCCCCCCCCCCCCCCCCCCCCCCCCCCCCCCCCCCCCCCCCCCCCCCCCCCCCCCCCCCCCCCCCCCCCCCCCCCCCCCCCCCCCCCCCCCCCCCCCCCCCCCCCCCCCCCCCCCCCCCCCCCCCCCCCCCCCCCCCCCCCCCCCCCCCCCCCCCCCCCCCCCCCCCCCCCCCCCCCCCCCCCCCCCCCCCCCCCCCCCCCCCCCCCCCCCCCCCCCCCCCCCCCCCCCCCCCCCCCCCCCCCCCCCCCCCCCCCCCCCCCCCCCCCCCCCCCCCCCCCCCCCCCCCCCCCCCCCCCCCCCCCCCCCCCCCCCCCCCCCCCCCCCCCCCCCCCCCCCCCCCCCCCCCCCCCCCCCCCCCCCCCCCCCCCCCCCCCCCCCCCCCCCCCCCCCCCCCCCCCCCCCCCCCCCCCCCCCCCCCCCCCCCCCCCCCCCCCCCCCCCCCCCCCCCCCCCCCCCCCCCCCCCCCCCCCCCCCCCCCCCCCCCCCCCCCCCCCCCCCCCCCCCCCCCCCCCCCCCCCCCCCCCCCCCCCCCCCCCCCCCCCCCCCCCCCCCCCCCCCCCCCCCCCCCCCCCCCCCCCCCCCCCCCCCCCCCCCCCCCCCCCCCCCCCCCCCCCCCCCCCCCCCCCCCCCCCCCCCCCCCCCCCCCCCCCCCCCCCCCCCCCCCCCCCCCCCCCCCCCCCCCCCCCCCCCCCCCCCCCCCCCCCCCCCCCCCCCCCCCCCCCCCCCCCCCCCCCCCCCCCCCCCCCCCCCCCCCCCCCCCCCCCCCCCCCCCCCCCCCCCCCCCCCCCCCCCCCCCCCCCCCCCCCCCCCCCCCCCCCCCCCCCCCCCCCCCCCCCCCCCCCCCCCCCCCCCCCCCCCCCCCCCCCCCCCCCCCCCCCCCCCCCCCCCCCCCCCCCCCCCCCCCCCCCCCCCCCCCCCCCCCCCCCCCCCCCCCCCCCCCCCCCCCCCCCCCCCCCCCCCCCCCCCCCCCCCCCCCCCCCCCCCCCCCCCCCCCCCCCCCCCCCCCCCCCCCCCCCCCCCCCCCCCCCCCCCCCCCCCCCCCCCCCCCCCCCCCCCCCCCCCCCCCCCCCCCCCCCCCCCCCCCCCCCCCCCCCCCCCCCCCCCCCCCCCCCCCCCCCCCCCCCCCCCCCCCCCCCCCCCCCCCCCCCCCCCCCCCCCCCCCCCCCCCCCCCCCCCCCCCCCCCCCCCCCCCCCCCCCCCCCCCCCCCCCCCCCCCCCCCCCCCCCCCCCCCCCCCCCCCCCCCCCCCCCCCCCCCCCCCCCCCCCCCCCCCCCCCCCCCCCCCCCCCCCCCCCCCCCCCCCCCCCCCCCCCCCCCCCCCCCCCCCCCCCCCCCCCCCCCCCCCCCCCCCCCCCCCCCCCCCCCCCCCCCCCCCCCCCCCCCCCCCCCCCCCCCCCCCCCCCCCCCCCCCCCCCCCCCCCCCCCCCCCCCCCCCCCCCCCCCCCCCCCCCCCCCCCCCCCCCCCCCCCCCCCCCCCCCCCCCCCCCCCCCCCCCCCCCCCCCCCCCCCCCCCCCCCCCCCCCCCCCCCCCCCCCCCCCCCCCCCCCCCCCCCCCCCCCCCCCCCCCCCCCCCCCCCCCCCCCCCCCCCCCCCCCCCCCCCCCCCCCCCCCCCCCCCCCCCCCCCCCCCCCCCCCCCCCCCCCCCCCCCCCCCCCCCCCCCCCCCCCCCCCCCCCCCCCCCCCCCCCCCCCCCCCCCCCCCCCCCCCCCCCCCCCCCCCCCCCCCCCCCCCCCCCCCCCCCCCCCCCCCCCCCCCCCCCCCCCCCCCCCCCCCCCCCCCCCCCCCCCCCCCCCCCCCCCCCCCCCCCCCCCCCCCCCCCCCCCCCCCCCCCCCCCCCCCCCCCCCCCCCCCCCCCCCCCCCCCCCCCCCCCCCCCCCCCCCCCCCCCCCCCCCCCCCCCCCCCCCCCCCCCCCCCCCCCCCCCCCCCCCCCCCCCCCCCCCCCCCCCCCCCCCCCCCCCCCCCCCCCCCCCCCCCCCCCCCCCCCCCCCCCCCCCCCCCCCCCCCCCCCCCCCCCCCCCCCCCCCCCCCCCCCCCCCCCCCCCCCCCCCCCCCCCCCCCCCCCCCCCCCCCCCCCCCCCCCCCCCCCCCCCCCCCCCCCCCCCCCCCCCCCCCCCCCCCCCCCCCCCCCCCCCCCCCCCCCCCCCCCCCCCCCCCCCCCCCCCCCCCCCCCCCCCCCCCCCCCCCCCCCCCCCCCCCCCCCCCCACAGCCTTGAGCTCGAGCAACTGGAGACGAGGGAGCGTCAAGTTGCTCAAGCAGAAGATGCCGTTGGGGCTCGTGAGGCCAAGGTCCAGGAGGAAGTCGACCGCCGGGTGGCTGAGGTTTGTGCGGATCTCGAAGGTCGGTATAACCTGAAGCTGAAGCTTTCGGGAACCGAGGCAGCAGGCAGGACTGCTGCCCTCAGGCCCAGGTTAGACGAGGCGGAGAGGCGTGGGGAGGCCACGGCTGCCGCCCTGGTCACGGCGCAGGCGGACTTGGCCTCCGCCCACGCCGAGCTGTTTTCTCTTCGGAAACGGGTCGATGACGCCGAGGCCGTCGTTTGGCTAAACAGGGAGGAAGTGCTTCAACGGCGGACGCTGGAGCGCGAGCATGCCCCCATGCTTCAGGATCTCCAGAACAGGGCTAATACCGCCTTGGGCCACATCTGCGATGAGAATGCGCCGCACCCCCACTCAAATGACTACGCCAGTCACCTGATCTTCTTCACCGACATGGTGACGCGCCTGGAAGCTCGGTCTGACAGGGCTCGCCAGCTTGTGGAGGAGAGGAGCCGGGGCCTGCTCGGGCGCGCGTTCTCCCGCGTCTTCAGCCATCTACGGAACACCTTCCCCGACTTCAACTTCGACGCCGCCATTGCCCCCGTACCACAGGCCGTCTGGGGCGACCTGGCAGGGTGGATGGAGGACAACGTGGACGCGCTGGTCAGGGCCTTCGCTTCTTATGACGACGCGGTGGTGGTCGTCGCAGACGAGGGCGATGTGGTCGACGACGGCGATGGAGGTGTTGCCGAAGGCGGCGACGGTGCCGGCGAAGACGACGACGACGCGAGTGACGCGTCCGAGGGCGATGTAGCGAGCGACATATCCGCCTGATCCCATGTTCTCTTGCTGTGTTATCCTGTATGCAAAGACTCGGGCGTGGCCCTTGAAGATTGTGAGAGCATTTTGAGAGGGGTTGCCCCTCGTGTGAACAAAACGCGGCCTTTATTTTCTTATGTCAACTAAGCGTGTGCCTTCGCGAAACCGTAGACCTGGCAGCAAGTTCCCATCATGGTTTACCTTAATCGGAGCAGGTCACGAACTGAGTCATGAGGTCATGAGCCTTTGGGACTCCTGTAGAGCCCGTCAATCCTCCCGAGGGGGCCTCGTGAGAGGTGTGCTTCAGCCGCGGCATTACCGTGCGCGCGCGGGTCCAAAATAAGGCGAGAACCAGATGGCGAGAAATCGATCAGAACGAGAAAAGGCACCCCCCAGCGCGCATCAACGAAAATTTGACTTCAACTTAAATCCAAATCCAGAAAGCAAGGCTACAGAAGAAGAGATCCAAAGCAAATGGCCGCGTCCGGCGCCTAGTCTAGTCTTCTAGTCTTCGAGTCTTCTCACCAGCGCGGAGCTAAGTGCTGCCACTAGGCATGGGAGGGAGCCCCAGGGCCTGAGGCCGGCACCCGTGAGACTCCGGGGCATGTACAGCCCCACTCATTATTATGTGAGAGTGTCACGGGCGGCGAGCTTCACAGGCACTGGGCCTTCTTCACAGGAACCGGCCTTGCTTCATATCGCCAGACGAGGGCCCCGCCTTGCGCCACCCTCGGCCACCTTTGAGCCGACCGGCAACCTGGACGGCACAAAGGGGGGAAAGGGGACGCCAGCGGTGCCCTCGGCGACCACGGGTCCTCTGCCGGGGGAAGGCTCGCCGGCACCTCCCCGGCAGAGGGCCTACCTTCGGGCGTTGCCTGGCTTCGCGCGACGTGGGGAGGGGCCTCGCTCCTGGCTCCCTCTGTGCGGCCCTCAGTGTGCTTCCCCTGGCGGAAGGGATGCTGCTGTGCCGGGGTCGTCGACCGATGCTGTGACCTGATTCACTTGCAGCCCATGGTTAGCGTAAGCCTGCTCCTGAGAGATTAGCGGTACCCTGTAGTTGTGGTTGGCGTGATCGTCGCGGTTCTCTGTCAGTTCCTGGAAGGCTTCAACTTCTTGCGTCCCTTCATCCCAATCTCCTCCGAGGAACGAGCCAGGGTCGTCCTCCGGCGCGTACTCCTGGTCCATCATGCGGGGCACGTAGGCTTCCGGGGCCGTTACCCCGAACACCTCGCCGTAGTGCCCCACACTCCATGTTGCCCGGCCTAGCGCGGTGTCCTGAGGATGGTAGCGCGGCACCTCACTGGGACCATGGAAGGCGACGCTCGTGCCCATGCTTGTCGCGGGCGGCACGGGGGCGGTGGAGCCCCCAGCGCCGCCGGCCGTGCTGGTGTTGACGAAGCCCCCAGGCACACCTGAGGGCGCGTGGTTGCGGCGCCCCCCCCCCCCCCCCCCCCCCCCCCCCCCCCCCCCCCCCCCCCCCCCCCCCCCCCCCCCCCCCCCCCCCCCCCCCCCCCCCCCCCCCCCCCCCCCCCCCCCCCCCCCCCCCCCCCCCCCCCCCCCCCCCCCCCCCCCCCCCCCCCCCCCCCCCCCCCCCCCCCCCCCCCCCCCCCCCCCCCCCCCCCCCCCCCCCCCCCCCCCCCCCCCCCCCCCCCCCCCCCCCCCCCCCCCCCCCCCCCCCCCCCCCCCCCCCCCCCCCCCCCCCCCCCCCCCCCCCCCCCCCCCCCCCCCCCCCCCCCCCCCCCCCCCCCCCCCCCCCCCCCCCCCCCCCCCCCCCCCCCCCCCCCCCCCCCCCCCCCCCCCCCCCCCCCCCCCCCCCCCCCCCCCCCCCCCCCCCCCCCCCCCCCCCCCCCCCCCCCCCATGTCGGATCACGGGTTCCGGCAAAACCCTTAAGGTTCGAACTCTGGGGTGCGTGCGAAGTTCTTTCCCTCCTACCGATCCACGCCCTAGCTCGCTAAGATCTCGCGGACGAACTCGCAACACAAAGACACAAGATTTATACTGGTTCGGGCCATCGTTGTGGTGTAATACCCTACTCCAGTGTGGTGGTGGTGGATTGCCTCTTGGGCTGATGATGAACAGTACAAGGGGAAGAACAGCCTCCTGAGGTTGGGGTGTTCTTGTGTTTGGTGTGTGGCTAAGGATTGACTCTCGATCAGATGTGATCAAGCTTCCCCCTATTGTGGTGGCTAGTTCTACTTATATAGGCCCTGGTCCTCTCCCCAAATATTGAGCGGGAAGGGAGCCAACAACAGCCAATTTGAAAGGGGACAACTAGTACAGCTTATCCTGACAAAAGCGGTCTTCGCCTGCGGAAAGCTCTGGTGGTGACGCCGTCTCGGGCTCCACGGTGACCTCCGTCCTGCCGTTCGGCTGGTCTTGGTCTTGTTGCACTGATATGGAAACCTTTGCCTGACGCTTCGGTACTCCGCGCCTGCGCTGGCCTCCTTAGCACCTAAGAGGAAACAAGGACGCTACGCGCGCTGGTGCCCGCCTGATCCCGATCGTCATGGCTCACGTCACAAGAGCCTCGCGAGGTTAGCCCTACCTTGATAACTCCGCTCCTCGCGAGGCAGCCTGGTGAGGCCGCTCCTGAGGAGGTCTTGCGTCGTCCGCCTCGCGAGGCTTGGCCCCTCGTGAGGGTCTTGAATGCCTTGTTGATGAAGATGGGCCGTACAGGCCTGCTAGCAAAGCCATGCCGTGGGCTGCAGGTAGGCAAGTCTGGGGACACCCATTCCCAGAACGCTGACAGCGGCTACTACGGACCTTCTTGTCAGACCCTCTAGCACCATGTTGGCCCTACTCCTTGTCACACTTCTCGTATTCAGCTTTTCTTGGAGGTCATGGCCCTTGGTGCGGTGGACCTTATAGTATAGCTTGCCAAAGCCCTCCGTCTTCTCGCCTGTCGTAGCCTCCTGACAACTAGCGCATCTGGCAACATCCTTGCCGGAGCTCTCGATCTTCGGCTTCTTAGTGGCATTGGAGTCACCGAACCCTCAACTGCCATCATAGCTTTGCCCTTGCACTTCCTGTTTCCCTTGCCGCCTTTCTTTTTCGGTGTCCATGCGCCATCATCTTCCGAACCGACTTCAGCGCTAGCACCTTCCCCAGGAAGTATCCTCCCCTCTTAAGCACGTGCACACTTGTCAGCCAGAGTGTAAAGCTCAGCGACATCTGTCGGCGTCCTAGGGACGGGGGTCCCCAAACTTGCCTGCCTGCGGCGCACGACGCGGCTCGACCAACAGCCTGGCATGGCCCATCTTCAGCAGCAACCACTCAAGACCCTCGTGAGGTGCCAAGCCTCGCGAGGCAGACGACACCAAGACCTCCTGGGGGTGGTGTCACTAGGCTGGCTCCTGAGGAGCGAAGATATCAATGCAAGGGGTACCTTGCGAGGTCCACGTGACGTGAGCCATGACGACCAAGGCCAGGCGGGCGCCAGCGGGCGCAGAGTACCAGTTTCCTCTTTGGTGCTAGTGGGGCAAGCACAGGCGAGGAGTCCCGA
>JAAAWM010009601.1:0-25651 GCA_036873465.1 Thinopyrum obtusiflorum
TTCTGTTACAGATATGTGTCAAAGAAAACCTTGTGTGGTTTGTCCTGCTCCTGCAGTGCTGTGTTCCACCCCAGCTTAGCTGCTCCAACGACGGAAGGGTTCACCACAGCAGGGATCCGCTCTCCAGACTGTCTTTCGCCGCCTCAGATCTTCTTCCCCGCCGCCGGCAGCCACGACAACTGCATTACCATCATCAACTGAGCAGATGACCTTGAGGACTACACGGGTCCGCAAGAGAGGTCACACTCTTCCGTGTCTGCTTATGTTATGCATCGCTTAATATGATCACATGCTACTTTATCATCGTGTTCACCTATTAGACTCTGACTCAGGTCCAAACTTATGCTGAAACTTGAGTTTTTAAATGGTTGTGGGGTACATATTGGGGCAGCAATCAGTACTATCTGTCTACTATCTGGTTAATCTCGGGTGTCTACTATGAGTTTCATGTTGGGTGCAAAGAAACATTAAAGGAGCCATTATCTGTATTTTTTAACTAAAGCTATTATCTGCCGGGGGGGGGGGGGGGGGGGGGGGGGGGGGGGGGGGGGGGGGGGGGGGGGGGGGGGGGGGGGGGGGGGGGGGGGGGGGGGGGGGGGGGGGGGGGGGGGGGCACTCCTTACATAATCTCACTATGTTTTATTCCTATGCATGTCAGTTATTGTACACAATGGAACTGAACATGTAGAGCAAAAGAGATGAGCCTTGCGTGGCAATAAAATTTCATGCTGACGTCGCTCCATGGTGGGCGCAAAGGCAGCCCCCCTCCACCCATTTTGGATCGTAATCAAGAGGAAGATAACTGTTCTGAGGGGGATTCAGAAGCAGAAGACCACTCCTATTTACCCCATGAGGTCTTCGCTCTAACTTGGCATGCTGATGTTGGTTATATCATGCATATGGTGCCTTGCATTGCTTACTTTATACATCAAATATGTCAACTGCTTAGTTTAGACATGCTTTGTGTGAATGCCATCTTTTTAGTTTATTCATCATTTATGTGAATGATGCAATGCCATCTTGTTTAGCCAGGCATCATATATGTGAATTTTGCAATGCCACCCTGCTTAGCCAGTCATCTTATATGTGAATTATATCAGGCCATCCTTTTTTTTTGTTACGTATTACATTTGTCAACAATGTTAGTACATTCAACTACTCGGGGGGGGGGGGGGGGGGGGGGGGGGGGGGGGGGGGGGGGGGGGGGGGGGGGGGGGGGGGGGGGGGGGGGGGGGGGGGGGGGGGGGGGGGGGGGGGGGGGGGGGGGGGGGGGGGGGGGGGGGGGGGGGGGGGGGGGGGGGGGGGGGGGGGGGGGGGGGGGGGGGGGGGGGGGGGGGGGGGGGGGGGGGGGGGGGGGGGGGGGGGGGGGGGGGGGGGGGGGGGGGGGGGGGGGGGGGGGGGGGGGGGGGGGGGGGGGGGGGGGGGGGGGGGGGGGGGGGGGGGGGGGGGGGGGGGGGGGGGGGGGGGGGGGGGGGGGGGGGGGGGGGGGGGGGGGGGGGGGGGGGGGGGGGGGGGGGGGGGGGGGGGGGGGGGGGGGGGGGGGGGGGGGGGGGGGGGGGGGGGGGGGGGGGGGGGGGGGGGGGGGGGGGGGGGGGGGGGGGGGGGGGGGGGGGGGGGGGGGGGGGGGGGGGGGGGGGGGGGGGGGGGGGGGGGGGGGGGGGGGGGGGGGGGGGGGGGGGGGGGGGGGGGGGGGGGGGGGGGGGGGGGGGGGGGGGGGGGGGGGGGGGGGGGGGGGGGGGGGGGGGGGGGGGGGGGGGGGGGGGGGGGGGGGGGGGGGGGGGGGGGGGGGGGGGGGGGGGGGGGGGGGGGGGGGGGGGGGGGGGGGGGGGGGGGGGGGGGGGGGGGGGGGGGGGGGGGGGGGGGGGGGGGGGGGGGGGGGGGGGGGGGGGGGGGGGGGGGGGGGGGGGGGGGGGGGGGGGGGGGGGGGGGGGGGGGGGGGGGGGGGGGGGGGGGGGGGGGGGGGGGGGGGGGGGGGGGGGGGGGGGGGGGGGGGGGGGGGGGGGGGGGGGGGGGGGGGGGGGGGGGGGGGGGGGGGGGGGGGGGGGGGGGGGGGGGGGGGGGGGGGGGGGGGGGGGGGGGGGGGGGGGGGGGGGGGGGGGGGGGGGGGGGGGGGGGGGGGGGGGGGGGGGGGGGGGGGGGGGGGGGGGGGGGGGGGGGGGGGGGGGGGGGGGGGGGGGGGGGGGGGGGGGGGGGGGGGGGGGGGGGGGGGGGGGGGGGGGGGGGGGGGGGGGGGGGGGGGGGGGGGGGGGGGGGGGGGGGGGGGGGGGGGGGGGGGGGGGGGGGGGGGGGGGGGGGGGGGGGGGGGGGGGGGGGGGGGGGGGGGGGGGGGGGGGGGGGGGGGGGGGGGGGGGGGGGGGGGGGGGGGGGGGGGGGGGGGGGGGGGGGGGGGGGGGGGGGGGGGGGGGGGGGGGGGGGGGGGGGGGGGGGGGGGGGGGGGGGGGGGGGGGGGGGGGGGGGGGGGGGGGGGGGGGGGGGGGGGGGGGGGGGGGGGGGGGGGGGGGGGGGGGGGGGGGGGGGGGGGGGGGGGGGGGGGGGGGGGGGGGGGGGGGGGGGGGGGGGGGGGGGGGGGGGGGGGGGGGGGGGGGGGGGGGGGGGGGGGGGGGGGGGGGGGGGGGGGGGGGGGGGGGGGGGGGGGGGGGGGGGGGGGGGGGGGGGGGGGGGGGGGGGGGGGGGGGGGGGGGGGGGGGGGGGGGGGGGGGGGGGGGGGGGGGGGGGGGGGGGGGGGGGGGGGGGGGGGGGGGGGGGGGGGGGGGGGGGGGGGGGGGGGGGGGGGGGGGGGGGGGGGGGGGGGGGGGGGGGGGGGGGGGGGGGGGGGGGGGGGGGGGGGGGGGGGGGGGGGGGGGGGGGGGGGGGGGGGGGGGGGGGGGGGGGGGGGGGGGGGGGGGGGGGGGGGGGGGGGGGGGGGGGGGGGGGGGGGGGGGGGGGGGGGGGGGGGGGGGGGGGGGGGGGGGGGGGGGGGGGGGGGGGGGGGGGGGGGGGGGGGGGGGGGGGGGGGGGGGGGGGGGGGGGGGGGGGGGGGGGGGGGGGGGGGGGGGGGGGGGGGGGGGGGGGGGGGGGGGGGGGGGGGGGGGGGGGGGGGGGGGGGGGGGGGGGGGGGGGGGGGGGGGGGGGGGGGGGGGGGGGGGGGGGGGGGGGGGGGGGGGGGGGGGGGGGGGGGGGGGGGGGGGGGGGGGGGGGGGGGGGGGGGGGGGGGGGGGGGGGGGGGGGGGGGGGGGGGGGGGGGGGGGGGGGGGGGGGGGGGGGGGGGGGGGGGGGGGGGGGGGGGGGGGGGGGGGGGGGGGGGGGGGGGGGGGGGGGGGGGGGGGGGGGGGGGGGGGGGGGGGGGGGGGGGGGGGGGGGGGGGGGGGGGGGGGGGGGGGGGGGGGGGGGGGGGGGGGGGGGGGGGGGGGGGGGGGGGGGGGGGGGGGGGGGGGGGGGGGGGGGGGGGGGGGGGGGGGGGGGGGGGGGGGGGGGGGGGGGGGGGGGGGGGGGGGGGGGGGGGGGGGGGGGGGGGGGGGGGGGGGGGGGGGGGGGGGGGGGGGGGGGGGGGGGGGGGGGGGGGGGGGGGGGGGGGGGGGGGGGGGGGGGGGGGGGGGGGGGGGGGGGGGGGGGGGGGGGGGGGGGGGGGGGGGGGGGGGGGGGGGGGGGGGGGGGGGGGGGGGGGGGGGGGGGGGGGGGGGGGGGGGGGGGGGGGGGGGGGGGGGGGGGGGGGGGGGTCATGCCATGATGTTTACATAGACAGCATGTATCTGATGGCATGCCAACCCATTTTGTAAAGACATAATATAGTTATATCATCTCATCCTGTTCACATAGTCATCATATTTTGAATTATGTCATTCTATCCGTGAATTATATCATGCCATCATGTTTCCATCGACGGCATGTTTGTGATTTATGGCATGCCAACCACTTTAATAGACACATCATATAGTTATATCATGTCATCCTGTTTACATAGTCATCATATTTTGAAGTATGTCATTCTATCCTGTTTAGTTAGCCATCATACATGTGAAATTGTTTCATGCTATCCTGTTTAATTAGCCATCATATATTTGAAATTATGTCCTGCAATTCTGTTTGGTTAGACAACATAAATGTGAATTACTTCATGCCCTGTTTTCTTCCCTACTATCCATTGCACCTGTCTATCTTACAATGTCTGTACATTCAATTACTTTTCTTGTTTATCAGCCATTTCAATTGGAGGGGGTGATGGCAGTATCTGTGGGAGTAAAAACACGGTCTTCAGAAAAGATTGTGCTACCTGTCGATGGTGATAGAACCACGGTTGTACTTGCCCAAGAACTAGCCCCACAACACATAACCCAGACTCACGCAGATTGTACCCCTACCCAGTTGGACAGAGAACCCGCTACACCCCTTCTAACCCCAACTCCAGCAGATAGTAACCCAGTTCCCGTTGACACAGCACCGTCTCCACCACAGAGGGGGGGGGGGGGGGGGGGGGGGGGGGGGGGGGGGGGGGGGGGGGGGGGGGGGGGGGGGGGGGGGGGGGGGGGGGGGGGGGGGGGGGGGGGGGGGGGGGGGGGGGGGGGGGGGGGGGGGGGGGGGGGGGGGGGGGGGGGGGGGGGGGGGGGGGGGGGGGGGGGGGGGGGGGGGGGGGGGGGGGGGGGGGGGGGGGGGGGGGGGGGGGGGGGGGGGGGGGGGGGGGGGGGGGGGGGGGGGGGGGGGGGGGGGGGGGGGGGGGGGGGGGGGGGGGGGGGGGGGGGGGGGGGGGGGGGGGGGGGGGGGGGGGGGGGGGGGGGGGGGGGGGGGGGGGGGGGGGGGGGGGGGGGGGGGGGGGGGGGGGGGGGGGGGGATGTTCTCATGCCATGCACATTACAAGTGTTGTTATTGCTGTGTAGTTTCCCACACTTATATTCTGTCTTTGCAACTTTGTCTTAAACAGATATTATTTGAACTGTGTCTCTATCTTGATTTGGCAACAAAAACCAGAATGATATAGACCATACAGTGACCATGGTACATAGATATATGTTTGTTTCATGTTGTTATCCTGTCCACTTTACTACTGAACTGATTTACCAAAATGAGTTTCATATACAACATGGTGAACCTGTGATGTGTCTGCTTGTTTCTCTTATAGAATGCGGACAAAATATTGGAGAAGAGTACCCCATTATGCAATGGTAAAGGAAGTAATGCAGATAAGGTTCAAGATAGTGAGACATCCTTGTTGGGCTCCAAGAAAGTTGATAAAAAACTATCTTGACGATAGTGAGACAACCCCAAAGTCCTGTCTTGATGTAGTCTTCGAGTTACTGGCCACTATTGCTGGCACAAGCTCTTCGAACTCGCTGCCTGAATCAGTTGGTATTCTTGAGTCTCAAGTTCAAGTTGAAAGACATCGATCAGATGTGGTGCAACACAAAGCCAAAGGACTGAGGAAGTCCCTGCAGCATTCAGATGCATACTTTTTGGTGCAACAGCAAGTGCTGGAGGATTTAAGCGCCAAACAAGAGAAAGTTAATAAGCTAGCTAAGCATCTTGCCAGCATGCTGTGTACCCAGGATACTGTTTCTTGAGCTCTTCTGAAGTGGTTTCAGTTCTAGACTTGTTTTGCCGCGGCGTTTATTTGCACATGTCCCCAACTTTGAAAACTAGTGTATGTGATATGTTGCTTTGTTCCCTATATTTGCACTGGTGGCGAACTTTGATGCCCGGTGGATGTAATATGTGTAATAGCCGTAATAGCCTAGCATTAGTTGCTTGCTTATTTATTTCCTTATTGTCTTGTTTAGTTGTTTGCTTGTAGTCACTGCAGTTCTTTTTCCGCGTTTTTGTAGTGGCCCCAATAACCTATTTTTTATAACTAGGCCACAATAACCATGGGCAACATATGTACCGTTGTAACCATGGTCCTGCTACCTGCTGTAGTGACCATGGGCCTCCTACGGGCCATAGGATCCATGGGCCCTTGACGAGCCGTATAATCAATGGGCCTTCTACGAGCCGTATATTGATTGGCTAAACATGGTCCGTACTATTCATGGACCAATACTGGTCTGTAAAATGGGTCATAAACGGGCTAGAGTGGAAATCGTGTATTTATGGCCCGACCATAACGGGCCGTTAATAGGCCGAAATGTATAACATGCTTAATTCTATCGAGAGGCATCACGGGTCGTTAATGGGCAGTATTTGATGACACTATGAAAACAGTCCAACGGGTTAACGGGCCATAAACGGGCCGACTGTAACCACGGGCTGAATTTGGCCCACAAGCGGAATAGGCCAGTAATGGACCATAAGTAACCGAATGCTGGAAATGAGCCCAAGAATAACTGGGCCCTTAGAAGGCCGAAAGGTATCATGGGCTGGAAATGGCCCAACGGAATAATTGGCCGTTAATGGGTGTAAACCACTACAACGTTCATTATGGGCTAGCTTCACCATGGGCCATTAATGGGCCCAGAGTTACGAAGGGCCTCGTATGGGCCGAAAGACTTCATTGGCCATACATGGGCCAGAAGTTACAACGGGCTGGAATCATATTAGACGGCCCAGATGACGCTATTGGGCCTAATTCGGATAGGCCATAGCAGGTCGTGAGTTAGCGGGCTGTAAATGGGCTATATGCGAACAGGCCGTTAAGAGGGTTTCAGTGGGCCGGCCCGCTACCTTTTGACAAAGTCAAACGGGTCGGCCTTTTCACCTGATTGGGCCTCTATTGTGTCATGCCATGTGTCGACGTATCATAGGCACCTCCCGTCCAATGAGTGGATGACATCTGTCCCAACGCTGAGCCGGCACGTGGTTCCTCTGGCCATTGGGAATTTTACACGTGGAAAATCCCCATTGGTCCGGGCTGTTAACGGGTTATCGGATCCAAATCGGAACACAATAGCTTAACGTCGACCCGTTATGGTGGATGCTTCCGTGATGATAATTTTGGTATTGTCATGGAACACCTCTACGACAACACAAGTATGATTATCTTGATTCTGTCATAAAATCGTCATGGATGTACATGCATGACAGAAAACGTGACCTACTATAACAAACACGTATCATCACGGAAGTGGTTTTTTTTTGTAGTGATGATTCATTGAAAAATGAGATGCTTGATATATTCAATGAATATAATTTGAACAAGTATATTCTTAGCCCTTATGTGCCTCCTATTGATCCTTTGCATCCTACCCCCGATGTGTATCTTGACATGGTTTGCAATCTTAGGACTATTGATCTTATCATTAGAGGATTGCCTAGAAATTGCTTGTGCGCTTGCCTACTTTTGAATGCGCATATACTATATGGAATTATCTTGAAGAACGCTTTCCGAATTATTCCTTGAAAAATCTAGATGAGATTATTCAAAAATCCATTACTTTTCAAAAATGGAGCCTAGTGATCCCAAGTTTGATGAATGTCTATTTGAGCTCTGTGATCTTATGCGTGCAAAAGGGAATGTTGGAGCCATTAGTATCATTATTTCAGAGACAATTAGAATTCATAAACTTTAACATTGTCATGGTCATAAATTTAATGAATCACTTGCTCTAGGTGATGATCACACACACGATGATGATGACATTGAGCATGGCTATTATGATGAAGATGAAGAAAGTGATATTGACTTTGAGGAGACTACGAGACTACTGCAGGATGCTGCTAATGCGACACTATGATCAGAGACCCTTCGACGAAACTATGTGCGATGCAATAATCGCAAACGGTGGTGTAAAAAACCCGTCAAAAAAGGTGCAAAACGTTTGCGATGACGGATGCATCAAACATGGTTCAGATTTTAGTTGCGTGTGCGATGCAGGGCATACGGTTCAGTTCAATAACTGTTTGCGATGAGGAGGAACAAAAGAAACGGGCAGCCAGATGAAGGTGTATGCGATATACTGCATACGGTTCACTCGGATGAACTGTTTGTGATGAGGAGGAACAACAGAAATGGGCAGCTAGATATAGGTGTGTGCGATTGAGGGCATATGCTACAGAAGGATTAACTGTTTGCGATTAGGCAACAAAACAGAAACGGTCAGCTAGATCAAAGTGTCTGCAATTGATGGCATACACTTCACACGGATGAACTATTTACGATTAGCCACAACAAACAGAAACAATTACACAGATCAACGTGTGTGCGCTAGACGGACACACATTCTAATTAAAAGAAGCGTGCGCGATGGTAATAACGAGCGCGCACGGTTGTTGGAACAAGACGTGTGCTGACATTGCCTATTGCGGTGTACCCTATGGTGCAAACGCCATGTACGCGACCGAGAAAGCGTGCCCACGTTATGCCTTCCAGGAATAGTGCCACACTTAGAACCGTCAATAAATTTTGAGCTTGCATCCCGTCACTTAGGAGTTGCAAACCTGTTCACACCGATCAAAACCTAAACGGTTTCCCACTTAGGAGCGTATTATTACTCGGTTATAAATACTACTACTCCAAGATGACTGCACATTCCTCCTCAACTCCTCATCCACAGAAACAAACAAGTCATTCATCATCATTCCCTTGCGTCTGCCATGGCCAGCATGAGTTCTGGGTCGAGAGATTGCCACCAGGGAGAGGCGAGCACGGAGGTCCCGCCACGTCGTCGATGCAGCATGGAGGTCCCACCACACCGTCGATGCAGCAGACTGGTCTAGCCGCATCACGGAAGCAGAAGAGATGTCCCGCCGTGCCGTGAATGTAGCAGCGATGTCCTCCGCGCCGCGGTGGCCTGGGAAAATGTCTCGCGGGTAGGCGAGGACTATTACAGGCGCATGCATGCGATCGTCCATAGCCAGATGGATCAGATCTCTGGCTGGGCAAGGGTGTAGGACGACATGAAAGCCTCACTTGAACAGGCTACTGGCGTCATCCGGCAACTAAATGAGAGCAATGCGAAGCTCCGAGCCAAGCGCGACCTACTGAGGGCGAAGATCGTCGGAAGTGCGGAGCAGCAGGAGGAGACAACTGCCTTGTTGAAGAGAACCGGTGTCATCGTCGAGAAACTTATGGACGAGAATGCCATGTTGCGCATCAAGTGCAAAAGGCTGGTGGAGGAATCCATGGATGCTCTCAAGCAGCATCTTGAGGACAAGAAAGAGCACATCGCCGCTCGCCGCGGAGACTAGTTCTCACGGCCTGCAGCAACGCATCAAGAAAGTAGAGATCAGTGAGCCAGATCATTGTATTCCTTCTTCTTTTTCCCTTCTGTATTTCTGGCATTGCCGCATGTTGCTTTTTTAATTATGTTCCTAAATATGTAAGACAATTATTATGCACTGTCATCGTCCTTATATTCACCAGTCTTGCTATAAGTCGCATTCGATCCTATATAGGTCCGTCGGATCTTACATCAAGATCCGTGCAAAACTTTCTTGTCAGATTTTCTTTTTTCTCTCTTAAATCTCAGTCCAGTGAGACATAGCCACGCTGTGTGATAACCCACAAGTATAGGGGATCGCAAGAGTTTTCGAGGGTAGAGTATTCAACCAAAATTTATAGATTTGACACAAGGGGAGCCAAAGAATATCTGAAGGTATTAGCAGCTGAGTTGTCAATTCAACCACACCTGGAGATTAATTATCTGCAGCAAGTAATATAACAGTAGCAAAATAATATGATAGTTTTGATAATGGTGGCAGCAATAATGGTAACGGTAACAGTGATAGCAGTAATTTTGTAGCAAGAGCAACAGTAACAATAGCAGTAGTAACTTAGCAAGAACAATATGAGACAACTTCATAGGCATTGGATCGGTGACTTGTTGAATGATATTCATCATGAGACAGTTATAACCTAGGGCGATATGACACTAGCTCCAGTTCGTCAATATAATGTAGGCATGTATTCTGTAAATAGTCATACGTGCTTATGGAAAGAACTTGCATGACATCTTTTGTCCTACTCTCCCATGGCAGCGGGGTCCATATTGGAAACTAAGGGATATTAAGGCCTCCATTTAATAGAGAACCGGAACAAAGCATTAACACATAGTGAATACATGAACTCCTCAAACTACGGTCATCACCAGGAGTGGTCCCGACTATTGCCACTCCGGAGTTGCTGGATCATAACACGTAGTAGGTGACTATAACTTGCAAGATTGGATCTAGAACATGGATATAATGAGGATAACATAAACGATTTAGATCTGAGTTCATGGCACCCAGGCCCAAAGTGACAAGCATTAAGCATGGCAAAGTCATAGCAACATCAATCTTAGAACATAGTGGATACTAGGGATCAAACCCTAACAAAACTAAGTGGATTACATGACGAATCTCATCCAACTCCTCACTGACCAGCGAGCCTACGAAGGAATTACTCACTCCCGGTGGGGAGCATCATGGAATTGGCGATGGAGAAGGGATGATGATGACGAAGAACGAAGATCCCCCTCTTCGGAGCCCCAAACGGACTCCAGATCTTGCCTCCCGATGAAGAACAGGAGGTGACGGCGGCTCCGTCTCGTGGATCATGATAATTTTTTTCCCTGATATTTTTCTGGAAAAATAGGATTTTATAGCGTCAGTTTCAGGGTCTGCGGGGCCACCAGGTGGGGACAACCCACCTGGGCACTCCAGGAGAGGGGGGTTCACCCTGGTGGGTTGTGCCGACCCAGGTGCCCCTCTCCGGTAGGTCTTGGCTCCAGAAATTCTTGTTTATTATATAAAAAATCCTCGCAAAGTTTCGTTCCATTCTGAGAACTTTTATTTCTGCACAAAAACAACACCATGGTAGTTCTACTGAAAAAAGCGTCAGTCCGGGGTTAGTTTCATTCAAATCATGCAAATTAGAGTCCAAAACAAGAGGAAAAGCGTTAGGAAAAGTATATACATTGGAGACGTATCAACACCCCCAAGCTTAAACCTTTGCTTGTCTTCAAGCAATTCAGTTGATAAACTGAAAGTGAAAAAGATAAACTTTTACGAACACTTTTGCTCTTGTTTGCATAAATAAGCTTAAACAGCACCCAGGTTTTCAGCCAACATTATAACTAACCATGCCGACAATAACTTTTAAAGATTATATTAACTCATATCAATGACATAATCAGCTAGCAAGCAATAATAAGGTATCTCAAACGGCAGCACATTATCAAAACAACCATGATATAATATGACAACAGTGGTATCTCGCTAGCCCTTTCTGAGACCGCAAAACATAAATGCAGAGCACCTCCAAAGTTCAAGCAGTGACTAAACATTGTAATTCATGGTAGAAAAGATCCAGTCATGATGCACCCAACATTAGCTACACACAATGCATAAGTCATGATAGCTGTGCTCTCAGGTTCTGGCGCTTGTTGATGTCTACTACGCAAATTTATTCTTGTAGACACGTGTTGGGCCTCCAAGCGTAGAGTTTTGTACGACAGTAGCAATTTTCCCTCAAGTGGATGACCTAAAGTTTATCAATCCATGAGAGGTGTAGGATGAAGATGGTCTCTCTCAAACGACCCTGCAACCAAATACAAGAAATCTCTTGTGTCCCCAACACACCCAATAAAATGGCAAATTGTATAGGTGCACTAGTTCAGCGAAGAGATGGTGATAAAAGTGTAATATGGATGGTAGAAATATATTTTTATAATCTGAATAAATAAAAACAACAAGGTAGCAAATAGTAAACGGGCACAAAAACGGTATTGCAATGCCTGAAAATGAGGCCTAGGGTCCGTACTTTCGCTAGTGCAATCTCTCAACAGTGCTAATATAATTGGATCATACAACCATCCCTCAAAGTGCGACGAAGAATCACTCCAAAGTTCCTATCTAGCGGAGAACATAAGAATAAATTGTTTGTAGGGTACGAAACCACCTCAAAGCTATTCTTTCCATTTGATCTATTCAAGAGTCCGTACTAAAATAACACCAAAGAAAATTCATATTCATAATACTCAATCCAACACAATGAACTTCAAAGAGTGCCCCAAGATTTCTACCGGAGAAACAAAGACAAGAACGTGCATCAACCCCTATGCATAAATTACCCCAATGTCACCTCGGGAATCCACGAGTTGAGTGCCAAAACATATATCAAGTGAATCAATACGATACCCCATTGTCACCACAAGTATTCAATTGCAAGACGTATATCAAGTGTTCTCAAATCCATAGAAGTATTCAATCCGATAACAACAAAATCTCAAAGGGAAAACTCAATTCATCACAACAAGATACAGAGGGGAAAACACCATATGATCCGACTATATTAACATAGCCTGCGATACATGAAGATCGTGACATCTCAAGAACACGAGAGAGAGAGAGATCAAACACATAGCTACTGGTACAAACCCTCAGCCCCGAGGGTGGACTACCCCCTCCTCATCGTGGTGGCCACCAGAATGATGAAGATGGCCACCAGAGATGATTCCCCCCTCCGGCAAGGTGCCGGAATGGGGTCTAGATTTGTTTTCGGTGGCTCCAGAGCCTTGCGGCGACGGAACTTCTGATCTAGGTTAACCCCGAAGGGTTTTGGAATATTTTTTAATTTATATGGTAAAGAGGGGGTGCGGGAGGCCATCGAGGTGGGCACAACCCACCTGGGCGCGCCTGGGCCCCCAGGCACGCCCTGGTGGGTTGTGCCCCCCTCGGGGCACCCCCAGGTGCTGCTCTGGCCCATCTTGGGTTTTCTGGTCTATAAAAAATCTCCAGCAAGTTTCGCGCTGTTTGGACTCCGTTTGATATTGATTTCCTGCGATGTAAAAAAAAGCAAAAAACAGCAACTGGCACTGGGCACTAGGTCAATAGGTTAGTCCCAAAAAATGATATAAAGTTGCTATAAAATGATTGTAAAACATCCAAGAATGATAAAATAACAGCATGAATACTTCATAAATTATAGATACGTTGGAGACGTATCAGCATCCCCAAGCTTAATTCCTACTCATCCTCGAGTAGGTAAATGATAAAAGAAATAATTTAAGAAGTGCGAATGCTAGCAAAGTTCACAAGTTTGATCAATGACAATTTCAATCACTTTTCCTAGCATCATAACAACAATTCTTTCTTATAAAACTTCTCATGTTATAGTAGCAACCAATTCACATGTTAAGGTTCAAATAATGAACTCTCTTGAAACTCAACAACCTATGTTCTTAGTCACCAAGAAATTGCAATTCAACTTATTCAACAGAGTTTAAGTAAGAGCTCCACATACTCAACCATCCTATAGTCTTCTATGATTGCTAACACTCACCACATACACATGAGCAAAATATTTCAACCGGACACATAGAAAGATAGGGGCTTAGTGTTTTGCCTCCCAACGTATTCACCTCAAGGGTGATGTCAACAATAATAACTCATGCCACCCATATTCAACTGGACATATGTGCCTAGATCTTTCCTCACCACGTGATGCTTGCCAAAAGAGAAAAATAAAAAGGAATAGAGAGAATAACTTTGACTCTTTGCATAAAAGTAAATACTGAAAAGTAAAAGATAGGCCCTTTTCAGAGGGAAGTAGAGGTTGCCATGCACTTATTTGTTTGTATGCTCAACCCCTTAGTGTAAAAGAACGTCACGTTATATTGCCCCTTATGATAGTAACCTTTATTATTCAGTCCGTCGCTTTTATTGCTTTGCCATCACAAGTTCGTACAACGCTCAATTTTCTCTTACACTAAATGATCTAACACTTTTAGAAGCAATTTTTATTGCCTTATTGCACCGATGACAACTTACTTGAAGGATCTTGCTCAATCCTTAGGTAGGTATGGTGGACTCTTGAAAATAAGATTTGGGTTTAAGTGTTTTTGGATGCACAAGTAGTATCTCTACTTGGTGCGGAATTTTCTGGCTAGCAAAGATGGGGGGCAAGCACCACATGTTGAAGGATCTATGACAATATAAATTCTATGTGAATATGAACAAACATAAATCATTATGTTGTCTTCCTTGTCCAACGTCAACACTTTTGGCATATAATATTTTGATGGGGGCTCACAATCACAAAAGATTTCCAAGATAGTGTATTTGCATGTGAAAGTTCTCTTCCTTATACTAATTATTCGTGAATTGCTTGTATGACCAATATTGTGATTGTCAGGCCTCAAAAGATTTCACTTTATGAACCCAATGTGAACCTACCACTAGGCATGATATAATTTCAACTTTCTGACATTCAATTTATTCAACAATTTACTCATAGGATATAAGTGAAGCATAAGAGAAATTCCAAAGAAAAGAGCTTCGTTGACGGGATGTGAATGGCGCTTACTTAGCCTCCTTGGCAACTATTTGAGGACTCTATTTTATTTAAAAACTTTTAGATCTAAGTATTTTATTAAAACAGCAAGTAAAACATAAGTAAAATGACATTCTAAGAATAGCACAACTCATGTGAAGAAGCAAAACTTAGGCTCAACCGATACTAACCGATAATTGTTGAAGAAGAAAGGTGGGATGCCTACCGGGGCATCCCCAAGCTTAGATGCTTGAGACTTCTTGAAATATTATCTTGGGGTGCCTTGGGCATCCCCAAGCTTGAGCTCTTGTATCTCCTTAATTCCTCTCATATCTCGGTTTTCCTAAATCTCAAAAGCTTCATCCACACAAAACTCAAAAAGAACTCGTGAGATAAGTTAGTATAAACCAATGCAAAATCTTTATCATTCTCTACTGTAGAAAATAACTAAAATTATTATCCAACATTGCATACTAAATGCCTCTGCATATTTAATACTCCTATCCTCAAATAGATTCATTAAACAAGCAAGCATATGCAAACAATGCAAACATAACAGCAATCTTCCAAAACAGTAGAGTCTGTAAAGAATGCAAGAGTATCAATACTTATTCAACTCCAAACATTATGAAATTCTACCAAAATGTAGAAAATTTACCAGAGCTTATTATGGTAAAAGTTTCAACATTTTATCACATTCTGAATTTCCTCGGGAATTTTTGCAACATCGATAAACTTTCTGTTTTCAAACAGCAACATGTATACTTGCAAGATAAGCATGGCAAAGGCTATCAATGCCAGTTTTATTGAAATAAAGATGAAAAACATTATTATAAATAATCAGAAAGAAAATTCTTAACAAAATAAATTGACGCTATAAGCAAAACACATATCATGTGACGAATGAAAACATAGCTCCAAGTGAGGTTACCGATAATGTTGGAGACGAAAGGGGGATGCCTTCCGGGGCATTCCCAAGCTTAGTTGCTTGGATATTCCTTGAATATTATCTTGGGGTGCCTTGGGAATCCCCAAGCTTAGGGTCTTGTCACTCCTTATTCTCCTCATATCGGTATCTCACCCAAAACTTGAAAACTTCAATCATACAAAACTTAACGAAACTTCGTGAGATAGGTTAGTATGATAAAGAGCAAACCATTTAACTTTTGGTACTATCAAAGAAAAGATTCATAATTGTTCTCACACAATGCCTACTGTAGCATATCATGTCCACAATTTATATTGAGCAATATAAGCCATAGAAACTAGAAAACAAGCAAACTATGCATTGAAAACATAATCTATCAAAAACAGAACAGTCTGTAGTAATCTGTACTCAAACCATACTTGTGCTACTCCAAAAATTATGAAAAATTAGGACCACGTGAGAAATTTGTATATTAAACTTCTGCAATAAGAATCAACTCAAAAGCACTCTGCTGTTAAAAATAGGAATTATTTTCGTGAGCGCATAAATTTCTGCTTTTCAGCATGGTCAAATCAAGTATCACGCAACATGATCCCAAAGGCTTTACTTGGCACTTTATTGAAACAAAAGCAATAAAACATGATTACTAAAGTAGATTAATCATGTTAACACATAAAAACTGTAGGTAAAAGTGTTGGGTTGTCTCCCAACAATCGCTTTTCTTTAATGCCTTTTAAGCTAGGCATGATGATTTCAATGATGCTCGCATAAAAAATAAGAATTTAAACATAAAGAGAGCATCATGAAGCATATGACTAGCACATTTAGATCTAATCTACTTCCTAAGCATAGCGATTTTGTGAGCAAAAAACTTATGGAAAGAAGAATCAACTAGCATAGGAAGGCAAAACAAGTGCAACTTCAAAACAATCAACACATAGAGAAGAAACTTGATATTACTGAGATATGTTAGAGCATAAGTTCCTTCCTCATAATAATTTTCAGAAACATCATGAATGGATTCAACAATATAACCATCACACAAATCATTCTTTTCATGATCTACTAGCATAGAAAATTTATTACTCTCCACATAAGCAAATTTCTTCTCATCAATAGTAGTGGGAGCAAACTCAACAAAAATAACTATCATGAGAGTGAAAATTAAAATCATGATGACAAGTTTCATGGTTATCATAATTCTTTGTAGCATACATGTCATCACCATAATCATCATAGATAGGAACTTTGTTTTCATAGTCAATTGCAACCTCTTCCAAAATAGTGGATTCATCACTAAATAAAGTCATGACCACTCCAAATCCACTTTCATCAATATAATCATCATAAATAGGAGGCATGCAATCATTATAACAAATTTGCACATCAAATCTTGGGGGACTAAAAATATCATCTTCATCAAACGTTGCATCCCCAAGCTTATGGCTTAGCATATCATTAGCATCATAGATATTCAAAGAATTCATAGTAACAACATTGCAATCATGCTCATCAATTATGCCAAACATTTTATAGCATTCTTCTTCTAACAATTGAGCACAATTTTCCGAAGCATCATTTTCAAGAAAGATATTATAAAGATGATCAATAATATGATGCAACCTCAATTCCATTTTTTTAGTTTTCTTTTATAAACCAAACTAGTGATAAAACAAGAAACTAAAAGATTCAATTGCAAGATCTAAAGATATACCTTCAAGCACTCACCTCCCCGGCAACGGCGCCAGAAAAGAGCTTGATGTCTACTACGCAAATTTATTCTTGTAGACACGTATTGGGCCTCCAAGCGTAGAGTTTTGTAGGACAGTAGCAATTTTCCCTCAAGTGGATGACCTAAGGTTTATCAATCCTAGAGAGGTGTAGGATGAAGATGGTCTCTCTCAAACGACCGTGCAACACAATACAAGAAATCTCTTGTGTCCCCAACACACCCAATACAATGGCAAATTGTATAGGTGCACTAGTTCGGCAAAGAGATGGTGATAAAAGTGTAATATGGATGGTAGAAATATATGTTTATAATCCAAATAAATAAAAACAGCTAGGTAGAAAATAGTAAACGGGCACAAAAACGGTATTGCAATGCTTGAAAATGAGGCCTAGGGCCCGTACTTTCGCTAGTGCAATCTCTCAACAGTGCTAATATAATTGGATCATATAACCATCCCTCAAAGTGTGACGAAGAATCACTCCAAAGTTCCCATCTAGTAGAGAACATAAGAATAAATTGTCTGTAGGGTACGAAACCACCTCAAAGCTATTCTTTCCGTTCGATCTATTCAAGAGTCTGTACTAAAATAACACCAAAGCAAATTCATATTCATAATACTCAATCCAACACAAAGAACTTCAAAGAGTGCCCCAAGATTCCTACCAGAGAAACAAAGATAAGAACGTGCATCAACCCCTATGCATAGATTACCCCAATGTCACCTCGGGAATCCGCGAGTTGAGGGCCAAAACATATATCAAGTGAATCAATACGATACTCCATTGTCACCACGAGTATTCAATTGCAAGACATATATCAAGTGCTCTCAAATCCATAGAAGTATTCAATCCGATAACAACAAAATCTCAAAGGGAAAACTCAATTCATCACAACAAGATAGAGAGGGGAAAACACCATATGATCCGACTATATTAACACAGCCCGCAATACATCAAGATCGTGACATCTCAAGAACACAAGAGAGAGAGAGAATAAACACATAGCAACTGGTACAAACCCTCAGCCCTGAGGGTGGACTACTCCCTCCTCATGGTGGTGGCCGTCGGGATGATGAAGATGGTCACCGGAGATGATTCCCCCCTTCGGCAAGGTGCCAGAACGGGGTCTAGATTTGTTTTGAGTGCCTACAAAGCCTTGCGGCGGCGGAACTTCTGATCTAGGTTAACCCCGAAGGGTTTTGGAATATTTCTGAATTTATAGGGTAAAGAGGGGGTGCAGGAGGCCACCGAGGTGGGCACAACCCACCTGGGCGTGCCTGGGCCCCCAGGCGCGCCCTGGTAGGTTGTGCCCCCCTCGGGGCACCCCCTAGGTGCTGCTCTGGCCCATCTTGGGTGTTCTGGTCGATAAAAAATCTCCATCAAGTTTCGCGGTGTTTGGACTCCGTTTGATATTGATTTCCTGCAATGTAAAAAACAAGCAAAAAATAGCAACTTACACGGGCACTGGGTGAATAGGTTAGTCCCAAAAACTGATATAAAGTTGCTATAAAATGATTGTAAAACATCTAAGAATGATAAAATAACAGCATGAATACTTCATAAATTATAGATACGTTGGAGACGTATCACTTGTTTTAGAAGGTGATAACACAACATAAAAGTAAATAGATAGTCCATTCGCAGAGGGAAGCGGTGATTTGCAGAGGTGCCAGAGCTCAAGTTTTTAAAACAGAGATAAATGATATTTTGAGACATGCACCCTTCTCATTAATTCATGATCATCAGCTATCAATATCTTCCATGCTAAGCACGCTAGTGGTGGTTCCCAAGCGATAAAAGTAAAGGTTTACTCCCCCTCTACCAACAATCACATTCCACGGCTTGTTCAATACAACGGGTGCCGTCCATACCAACAACAGTCCCGGGGGAGTTCTGTTTAATTATTTGCATTTTTTATTTCAGGACTGGAAATCCCTATTACCGCCCTATTCTCGTGCTATGGCGAGTGAATAAACACTCAACCTAAGAACAACCCGCTTAGCATGGAAGATACTGACCACCTCCTATCGTTCCATGAATGATCCAGGCACACAAAAAGGATATTTATTAGAAGTTTTTAGAGGTGGCACATGCAAATTTACTTAGGACGACAGGGTAATACCGCATATAGGTAGGTATGGTGGACTCATCTGGACTAACTTTGGGTTCAAGGTTTTTGATGTACAAGCATAATTCCCACTTAGTACAGGCGGAGGCTAGCAATTAGATTGAGAAGTGGCCAGCTAGAGAGCAACAACGGTCATAAACATGCATTATGCATAAGTAACATTGGACACTAGCATGAGTAGGATATGAACACCATGAACATAAATATCATAGAGGCTATGATGGTTTTGTTTCAACTACATGCATGAACATGTGCCATGTCAAGCCACTCGAACATTCAGGGGAGGATACCATATCATCATACTACATCACAATCATTTTAACGCAATGTTGATATCCAAGATAAATCATTATCCACTCCTAGCTACTTATGCATGGCATGAGAAACTATAATCTCTAATTGTCATTGCAAACATGTTTAATCATAATGGGCTGAATCATGGATACTAGGTTAAACATATTTACACAAACAGAACAAGTTGAGTTCATACCCGTTTCTCTCTCCACGGCCAGTTCATCGAATGATGTCATTATTGCCTTTCACTTGCATGACTGAACGATATGAAAATGATAATAGTGCAAGAGCACCGTGGACTAAGCTAGAATCTGCAAACATTTTATTCAACAGGAGAAGACAAGGTAAAATGTGCTCTTTATTAGATCAACAGTTATTCATATAAGAACCACTCAACATTTTCATCGTGGTCTTCTCCTCAGTACAACTCGAATAAAAAGAAAAGAAATCCAGAGAAACACACTGAAATATTTTTGGAGTTTTTGGTTTTCTTGAACAAGCAAATGAAAGGGAAAAGCAAAAGCGAGAAAAACTATTTACACGGGAAAACTCCGAACAAGCAAAAGAGGAACAAGGAAATCTTTTTGGGTTTTCTTTTTAATGTTACTACTAAGCATGCATAGAAAGTAAACTAGCTACAACTAATTTTTTTGTTTTTTCTAAAGTTTTTCAAACACACAAGAAGAAAGCAAGAAAAATAAATCTAAGCATGGATGATTCAATGAAAGAGTGTGAACACCGACAAGTGGAATGAAATGTGTGAACATGAATGTAATGTCGGTGAGAACACGTCTTCCCAAAGCTTAGGCTTTTGGCCTAACTTGGTAGTCGATCAGTAGCCCGAATAGTAGTTGGCGTGGTATCTCACGGAGGCTCTTGGTGCGGATGCCTCAGGCTACCGTGCTGCCTCCACTGCTGCATTGTGAGCTCGGGCCTCGCTCTCCAAAACAAAATATCTTCCCTTGCTGTGATAGTAAAAAAGAGCAGGCGCATGCAAATATGTGTGCACAACAGATGTTTGGTTAAACAATAGATTGTAAGTGAAGTTATCGATCTTTCCTTTAAGGATCTTATGATCTTTCAAGGGGTTAAAATCTAAATATTGCATGGGTAGGATAGGGTCAAAGGGCAAAGGTGAAACACCCAACCCTCATGCTAAACGCGTGGCATATATTCCACCATAGAAATAGCCACTGTTAGCGTTGTGCTAGAGTCTGCGTGCAACATTCGCTCCAAGGTTATAATTCCTTTCACCGTGAGAGTGGTGCGTATGAGGCTCAAGTCTGGAGCACAAAGTGTACTATAGTCCTGCTTGCCTACTATACATTTCTCGTTAAACAATGCAAAAGTGTACTATAGACCGCCGCCCACCTGGCGTAGCTCCCCATCCAGGCGACGATGGCGGGCTGCGCATCTGCATCGACATCCCAGGGCTCAACAGGGCCGCATCTCAAGAGCGCTTCTGGCCTTTGCGCGTGGGACGTTGCGAGGGCCCACCTCACAGCTATGTTCGCATGCCATTCGGCCTGCCGAGCATGGCGGCCACCTTCCAGCGCAACCTGCGGAGCGTCCTGGCTACCCAGGAGGCCAGGCATCAGGCGGTCCTGGCAGAGATGGACACGGTCCTCAAGGAACCGCCTGGACCCCCAGAGCCTCCCGAGGCTCAGGGCCCCGGTGGCTCATGAGGAGCAACCCCTTCACCACGCATCTTCAGCTACCCCAACATCCCTTCAACAACGCAACCAGGTGACATTTTCCAAGTTTATTTAGCTGAGAGCGCCCCCCGGGCTGCATCATTCCCATGCCGCGTGGGCCTGTCCCTGCGGCATGTATCCTTTTACGTCTTTAGCTTACTCTGCTGGGGGCGCCCCTCGGGCTACATCATCCCCAGGCCGCTCGGGTCCAACCCAGTGGCATGTATCATTCTTGCATTTACCAAAGCTAGTTCGCTTTCCATGCATAAGCTATCTATGGTTATTACCTTCTTGATTACCACCCACCACGGGAGCCGCGCGCCGGTCGTCTTTCTTCAGGATCCTTCGCATAAGAAGTCTAGGCACGGCGTCTGTGCTCGGGTCCGTCCCTGCAGTGTTGATAAATCCAACGGCTGAGCTCTGTCTGGCGGGCCGGTCCCATTCACGTCACCTCCTGGGGTCGTTGGTGCTTGGCCTTTTCATGTGATAACCTCAGGAGATTCATTCAGTGCAGGTTGCCTAACCATCTCGCAGGACCACCGTAGTCAACAAGAACCAAGACCAGGCACAACCCGCCTTGAGGTAGGGCCTCGTGAGTCCCGCGCTGGCTCACGAGTGCCCAGACACACCTCGTCTAGCCCTGCCGTGCAAGCCACGTGTCAGGGCGGGGCTGTACACGCCCCGGGGGCTCCACTCAGAGGGAGCCCTCACCCACGCGCCAGTGGAAGCACCATGCTCCGCGCTGGCAGTTGACATGGCCGAGGAGCGGTTATGCCCGTGCAAGTGCGGAAGCGCTATGCTCCGCACTGGTGATAAACAACTAAGGGCGGCACCATGGCCGTATCAACCTCAGGGAGCCCTTATCGGTGTCAAAACCGGCAGATCTTGGGTAGGGGGTCCCAAGCTGTATGTCATGGATCGATGGGTAACAGGAGACAGGGGACACAATGTTTACCCAGGTTCGGGCCATCTTAATGGAGGTAATACCCTACTTCCTGCTTGATTGATCTTGATGAATATAGAGATTACAAGAGTTGATCTACCTCGAGATCATATGTTGTGGTCTAAAACCTAAGGGTATGATGAATAATGTCATAATAATCTAGCCTTTAGCCTGGCCTCGGCTTATATAACATACCAGAGGCCTAGGATAACAAGAGTCCTAGTCGAATACGTTGGTGGAGAGGAGTCCTTGTCTTGATCATCAAGTCTTGTGGAATACTCCTTGTATGCGGCATGGGCTGCCCGAAGTGGCCCATGAGTAAACTGCCATGGGGGTCCTCGGCCCGATCCACATGCTCGGGAGACGACGTGGTGAGTACCCCCTAGTCCAGGACACCGTCAGTAGCCCCCTGAACCAGTCTTCAAGTTGGGGACGCTCCTTGATTCTTCCGAACTGTTCTTCATCTTTGGTCGTCGGTCTTGAAAACTGGTTCAACAAATCTTCTTATCTTCGATCTCGAGGATCGCCGAAGTAAATCCGAAGAGTTTACATGTCAGGTATCCGAGGAGCCCCTTTAAGTTATCGGCTTTTATCAATGCCTTGTTATTTTTACGCCCACCTCGGGTTTGAAGTTGTTCCCGGGCGGCGGTGTCCTCTTGCATCCGAGCTCCAACGCCGGACTGCATTCGAGGTATCTTTTGCAGCCGAGCACCAACGTCGGAGTGTATCTGAGCTCCAATGCTGGACTGTATCCGAGCTCCAACGCCGGACTGTATCCGAGGTGTCATAGATCACCTTGGCTTGAAGAAGTTTAAAGGAGGTTAGCCGAGCTTAATGCCGGAAATGCCCTCTATAGAGCCAGCCACTTGCATCCGAGCTTTATGCCAGACTGCTTCCGAGGTGATGCACCACCTTGGGCTTGGGCTGATTGTTTATGTATTTTATTTTCGATGCGTGTAAATTTATTTGCTGTCAATATGTATAACTAGTAGCCCTCAAGGTGTGTGTCGGTCTAAAACCCGAGATGGACCTGAAGGAAAACATGAAACCGCTGATCCTAGTAGCCCCTGAGACTCAGGTCGATGCACGAAATCGGCCTGAGGATCAACTCCTAGCTCGGCAACATACGTAGGAATAGAAACGCAGTGTAATATATTAGAGATAATAGTGATCGGCGAACGGGCCCTTGAGAGAGGGTCTTGAGAAGTTTGTCGGCGTTCTGGGAACGGGGGTCCCCAGACTTACCTGCCTGTGGCCCACGACATGGCTGCGCTGCAGGCCTGTACGGCCCACCTTCATCAGCGAGACATTCAAGACCCTCGCGAGGGGCCAAGCCTCGCGGGGCGGACGACGCAAGACCTCCTCAGGAGCGGCCTCACCAGGCTGCCTTGCGAGGAGCGGAGAAATCAAGGCAGGGCAAACCTCGCGAGGCTCTCGTGACATGAGCCATGACAATCAAGATCAGGCGGGTGCCAGGCGGGCGCAACGTCCTTGTTTCCCCTTTGGTGCTAAGGAGGCAAGCGCAGGCGCGGAGTACCGAGGCATCAAGCAAAGGTTTCCATATTCGTGCAACGAGACCAAGACCAGCAGGACGGCAGAACGGAGGTCACCATGGAGCCCAAGACGGCGTCACCACCAGAGCCTTTCGCAGGCGAAGACCACTTTTGTCAGGATAAGCTGTACTAGCTGTCCCCTTTCAAATTGGCCGTTGTTGGCTCCCTTCCCGCTCAATATTTGGGGAGAGGACCAGGGCCTATATAAGTAGAACTAGCCACCACAGTAGGGGGCATCTGATAACCCATCGAGCAGCATCTCACCCACACAAGTTCGTCGAACACAAGAACACCTCAACCTCAGGAGATTGTTCTTCCCATTGTACTGTTCTTCATCAGCCCAAGAGGCAATCCACCACCACCACACTGGCGTAGGGTATTACACCACAACGGTGGCCCGAACCAGTATAAATCTTGTGTCTTTGCGTTGTGAGTTTGTCGAGTTCGTCCGCGAGATCTTAGCGAGCTAGGGCGCGGATCGGTAGGGAGGAAATCTTCGCGCGCACCCCAGTGTTCGAACCTTGAGGGTTTTGCCGGAACCCGTGATCCCACATTTGGCGCGCCAGGTAGGGGTGCGCCGGAGCTTCCTTCCTGTCGTTTCGTGTCCTGCTCGCCGTCCATGGCGGATGCTCGCCGTGCTCGTGCTGAGCGCTGGGCTGCCCTAGCCACCCGCGTCGCACAGACGGCTCCCGTCGGTGGGCCACCTCGTCGTTCTCTGTCTCCTGCCGACAATGCCGCCATCGGCCCGGCGGGGAATGAGCAGCAAGCGTCCTCGCTGCACCCCTCGGTGCGGCGGGACGGCCGCACCGCCACTCCATCGCTGACCCCGGCCGGCTCCTCATCCCACGCTCGTCGCGCTCCCATGGACGCACGGGCCATGCTCCTCATGGCGCACGAGCTCCTGCGCTACCGCCCGGTCGACGACCTCTACGAGGACTGGCTCGACCGCATCGCCGAGCTCCTCCGCGCCACAGGGGGCTCCCCTGCGCCGTCCCTCTCTCCGCCTCACGCTCCACCAGCTACAGGCGACGTAGCTCATGGAGCGCCTCCACCACCTCTGCCCCAAGACGGCACCCTGGCGCCAAGGCGCGCGGCCCCATGATGCGACCCGCCGCGTCCCGTGCCCGCGCGCGAAGAAAGAAGCTGTCAAGAAGTCCCTCCGCCGCAAGAGAACGCTCCACCACTCCTCGCACCGCCGCGCCAGGATCGTCTGCCGCGGCAGGGCCCTGTGCCGCTTGCTGTGGCGGCACGTGGGCATCAAGACCAAGCTCCACCTCCAAGACGGGCCCCGACGACCACGGCCGGCTGCCGCGCCTTCACCCCCGATCTGCGTAGCGTCGCCTGGCCGGGCAAGTTCAAGCCAGATCTACCTCCTCGCTACGACGGCACCCCCGACCCCGTGGAGTTCCTGCAGCTCTACGAGCTGAGCATCGAGGCGGCCAACGGCGACGAGAAAGTCATGGCAAACTGGTTCCCTATGGCTCTCAAAGATGGCGCCCGTTCGTGGCTCCTGAACCTGCCTCCAGGCACGATCTCCTCCTGGGACGAGATGCGCGACCACTTCATTGCCAACTTCCAGGGCACTCGCGACCGCCCCCCGGCCGCGGGTGACCTGCGCCGCGTCAAGCAACAACCAGGAGAGACCCTCCAGAAGTTCATCCAGCACTTCAACAACATTCGTCTCAAGATCCCCAAGGTGACGGACGAGGCCATCATCTCCGCGTTCTCTGATGGCGTCCGCGACATCAAAATGAAGGAAGAGCTCGCTATCCACGAGGAGCTGTGGACATCTCAGGAGCTGTTCAACCTGGTGACCAAGTGCGCAAGAGCTAAGGAAGGGCACCTCTCCCTCCTCGAGCTGCCGGCTGTGGACCCGGAGGAGAAGAAAGCCAAGGCCAAGGACGTGAAGCGCAAGGGAGCAGCAGAGCCGGACACCAAGCGAGGCAGAGACCAGCCCGAGTCATCCAAGAGCAGCCGACCGTTCTGCGCCTTTCACAACCTGAATACCCACAACACCAGCGACTGTCAAGAGCTCAGAGCCATTCGTGAAGGATGCTTCGGTCGACGCCCCGAGCACGGCGACCGGGGCTACGGCCGAGGAGGAGGACGTGGTGGCAGGCGCTGGGACGACCGTGGCCCACGCCAGGAGTGGTGCGACAGGCCTCGTGAGGACCGCTGGCAGGATCATCCTCGCGAGGGCGCCTAGAGGGATCAGCCTCGTGAGG
>JAAAWM010009602.1:0-25652 GCA_036873465.1 Thinopyrum obtusiflorum
CCTGTAACGCTTGTACTTCCAAGGATTGGTAGTTGATTATGTAGCATCAATCTGCATCTTATCTTCGTTATCCTCTATCCCTTCCAGTATTATCATATCTATAATTACTCTCTACAAAATGTAGCGTACAGGCAATGCTTATGAAGAAGATTCTGAGCTGAAATTCTTGAGTTATCCTTCCCTTGACATGGAGAAGGGCATTATAAAGCCGGTGTTAACTGTTAATGTAAGTCAGTCCTTCTAAAGCCTTTATCCTCAACTGCTGTTTAATTTTCTCATACTCCCTATCGTTAACTGCTGTTTAGTTTGCTGTTTCTATCAAAATGCATGTTCGCAACAACCGTAAGTTCCAAGTTTTACTTGTAAAACCAAATTCCTTATTCATACCATGCACATTACTCAATACCCCCTATATGTATGCTTGTTTTTGTGGATCATAATCCAGTGTGTGGTGAAGCAGCCCACGTTTGCACCTTGTCATCTCCTGTTTTATCTTACCGATGTGGCTGATGATATGAACAACATGCCATGCACATTAACCAAAATAGATACAATGATTTCCTTTGCCCTTCATCTATGCTTGTTATGTTGACATAGTAATCCAGTAGTGTGGTGAAGCTCCCTGCATTATGAACAATGCCAAATTATGCTATTGATATTTTGAACTTACTCTTTATTTTCTAATTTGAAATTGGATGGAATTGACAGCACAGTTATCATGTTTTTTTATACACGTGCAAAACCTGTCATCTCTCTGCTTGTTTCAGGGTGATATGCCTGATGGCATGCACAAGTCTGCTGAAGGCTGTGAGACAAACCCAACATATATTGCAGCAAAGAAGGCAAAACATCTTGAAGATAGCGAGACAACCCCAAAGTCTTGTCTTGATGCAGTGTTCAAGTTACTTGAGACTAGCAGTCAGACAAGCTCACAGAATTCGCTGTCTGAATCGGTTCGACTTCTTCAGTCCCAAGTTCTAGCAGAAAGGCATTCTGCAACTCAACTTCGACTTGAAGTCCTATCTCTAAGAAAGATTGCGAAGAACACCAATGAGAACCTCATTGCTAAACAGCTACACCTGGAAGCTATGACCGACATGCTAGGCTGGTTTCACAGCCTTGCTCAGCGGGGGGGGGGGGGGGGGGGGGGGGGGGGGGGGGGGGGGGGGGGGGGGGGGGGGGGGGGGGGGGGGGGGGGGGGGGGGGGGGGGGGGGGGGGGGGGGGGGGGGGGGGGGGGGGGGGGGGGGGGGGGGGGGGGGGGGGGGGGGGGGGGGGGGGGGGGGGGGGGGGGGGGGGGGGGGGGGGGGGGGGGGGGGGGGGGGGGGGGGGGGGGGGGGGGGGGGGGGGGGGGGGGGGGGGGGGGGGGGGGGGGGGGGGGGGGGGGGGGGGGGGGGGGGGGGGGGGGGGGGGGGGGGGGGGGGGGGGGGGGGGGGGGGGGGGGGGGGGGGGGGGGGGGGGGGGGGGGGGGGGGGGGGGGGGGGGGGGGGGGGGGGGGGGGGGGGGGGGGGGGGGGGGGGGGGGGGGGGGGGGGGGGGGGGGGGGGGGGGGGGGGGGGGGGGGGGGGGGGGGGGGGGGGGGGGGGGGGGGGGGGGGGGGGGGGGGGGGGGGGGGGGGGGGGGGGGGGGGGGGGGGGGGGGGGGGGGGGGGGGGGGGGGGGGGGGGGGGGGGGGGGGGGGGGGGGGGGGGGGGGGGGGGGGGGGGGATACGACGGAAACATATCAATTACCTCACCCTCATATTTGGTGGACTCACACAACTCACTAATCCTCTCTCGCCGTTTGTGAGGTATACTTGGGTGGAGATATTGTCGGATTTTGGGTTCCGGCAAAACCCTTAAGGTTCGAACACTAGGGTGCGCGCGAAGATCTCCCCCTACCTAATCACGCCCTCAGCCTCACCATGATCTCTAAGGCGAAACTCGATGAACCCACAACACAAGAGACACAAGATTTATACTGGTTCGGGCCACCGTTGTGGTGTAATACCCTACTCCGGTGTGGTGGTGGTGGATTGCCTCGTGGGCTGATGATGAACAGTACAAGGGAAGAACAGCCTCCTGAGGAGAGGTGTTCTTGTGCTTGATGGACTTGTGCGGATGAGGATGATCTGAATCAGTTGCCTCCTACTGTGGTGGCTAGTCCTATTTATAGAGGCCTTGGTCCTCTTCCCAAATATTGAGCGGGAAGGGAGCCAACAACGGCCAATTTGAAGGAGGACAGCTAGTACAAGCTATCCTGACAAAAGTAGTCTTCGCCTGCCAAAGGCTCTGGTGGTGACGCCGTCTTGGCTCCACGGTGACCTCCGTCCTGCCGTCGCCTGCTGGTCTTGGTCTCATTGCACCGATATGGAAACCTTTGCCTGATGCCTCGGGACTCCTCGCCTGTGCTTGCCTCTTTAGCACCAAAGAGGAAACAAGGACACTGCACGCTGGCGCCCGCCTGGTGCCAGCCTGGCCCCAGTCGTCATGGCTTGCGTCACAGGAACCTCGCGAGGTGCCCCCTTGCCTTGACCTCTCCGCCCCTCACGAGCCAGCCTGGTGAGGCCGCCCCCGAGGAGGTCTTGCGTCATCCGCCTCGCGAGGCTTGGCCCCTCGCGAGGGTCTTGAGTGTTTGCTGGTGAAGATGGGCCGTACAGGGCCACTGGAGGAGCCACGCCGTGTGCCGCAGGCAGGCATGTCTGGGGACCCCTGTTCCCAGGACGCCGACAGTAGTCCCCGGGCCAAAGGCGCGCTCGGACTTGGCTTTGAGGCAAAGCCAAAGGGCAAGTGCGGAGCGCCCGAGCCCCAACGGCCTACGGCCTCGGTTGACGCGAGGTGATTGATGGGACGTGGGCATCTCCGCTTCCCCATGCTGCCTCGGCAACTGCTCGACTTGACGAGTCCCTGCTGCATGCAGAGAAAATCATCATTACCTGTGATCGTGGGGATCGCCGGTTGGCCTTCTCCCGCTATAAATGAGGAGGGGGCGGAGTCCCCGTCGCTCATCTCTTCCTGCTCCGCTTGCTTCTTCTCCCTTTCTTCATTGCTAGTAGCGACACCCATGGCGCCTGCAAAGAGGTTCTCGACTGCATAAAAGGGGAAGGCCCGCCAGGAGGGGCCCGGCTCACTGCCGCCTAAGAGGGGGTGCGGCCGTCCCCGCAAGCACGCTGTGCGGCCCCCGCCATGGCCCCTCGCGGCCGCGGCGGCGCCTCTTCGCGCGGTGGGAGTCGCCCAGGTCGTGGCAGCCCTATCGATGAAGAGAGGCGTGCCATAGTCGCGCGGCCTCCCCGGCCATGCTTCCACTCAGCGGAGGTGCTGCCGGAGTTCGTCGTGTGGTCAGAGAACCCGGCCGGCACCTGGCTTCAGCTCCCACGCTTCTTTGACGGCGAGCTGCCAGCCACGTGTCCAGGCGGTCTCTGGCTGCAGGCAGACGGCTACTGCAGTAAGGCTTCATGGGTCACGGTCGAGGTCTCCATCACAGGCAACGCAGCCCTGGCCCGCGGTTGGCAGATGTTTGCCCGCGCGCGTGGCCTAGGCCGGCGGTGCACCCTCCACTTCAAGTACGATGGCAACGCGACCCTCTATGTGAGGGTGTTCGGGGAAGATGGTCGCCGCGTCGGGTGCTGCCCTGAGGACAACGACGGCAGTGAGGTGCTCAGCCTCGGCGACGGCCGCGATGAGGGTGAAGGCGGGCTTGTCCTTGGCGCCGGCCATGGCTCATCCAGCTACGGCGACTCTTCTTCCGGCGACAGCTCCAGCAGCGGCGGCTACGACCAGCCGCCACACCGCCGCGCCCGCTTTGAGAGTGGCAGCGGGTCGTCTCATCGCCGCGCCCCGGTAAAGCACGAGGAGGGGTTTGGCTGAGCCCAGGAGAGCACCATGGGCCCATCCTCGCGAACTGCTGTGGGGGCACGCGCCACTTTTGTTTCATTCTTCCTTTTCTTCCTGCATTAAGAGAGAGACAAGTATGGGGCCCCGCAGGGGCGTGCAACGAACCATGATTTCCAAGTTGATGTGCTATGTTTATCGTTCCTGTGTCATGTTGCAGCATCGGCATTTTATGTAGGCGCGTAGAAATAACTTAGCTTGGCGCGCTCGAAGTAGTTTCCGCCTCGTGAGGCGCGCATTTCCTAGTGCCTGGCGAGGCTTCATTGGCTTGGGAGGCGTCTAGGAACTGCAAAAATTCGTTAGGAAACTCTTATTCTTTCGAGCCCTTCCGAGCCCTGGTCGCAGGCGCAGCCGGCCACGACCCAGTGCTTCGCATCACGGTACCCGAGGGGCACGGATTGAGAGAGGTGCGCCATCTTGCGAGCTCGAGCGAGGGTGCCTCGCGAAGAACAGGAAAAACACTCACGAAGGCACCTGTCCAGCCCCCTCGTGAGGCATGCGAGGGAGAGTACGGGTCAAAACAAGGAACTGAGGGCAGAAACGGAGGCAAAAGGCGATGGAACCAAGCCGGCAAGGAACACCAGAAAGCAAATTTTCATTAAAGAGGGGCAAGCCAACTACGGAAAGCAAATGAAAAGCCGCGTCCGGCACCTAGTCTAGTCTTCTCACCAGCGCGGAGCTAAGTGCTTCCACTAGGACGTGGGAGGGAGCCCCAGAGTTATCCTGACTAAAGGTGGTCTTCGCCTGCCAGGGGGGGGGGGGGGGGGGGGGGGGGGGGGGGGGGGGGGGGGGGGGGGGGGGGGGGGGGGGGGGGGGGGGGGGGGGGGGGGGGGGGGGGGGGGGGGGGGGGGGGGGGGGGGGGGGGGGGGGGGGGGGGGGGGGGGGGGGGGGGGGGGGGGGGGGGGGGGGGGGGGGGGGGGGGGGGGGGGGGGGGGGGGGGGGGGGGGGGGGGGGGGGGGGGGGGGGGGGGGGGGGGGGGGGGGGGGGGGGGGGGGGGGGGGGGGGGGGGGGGGGGGGGGGGGGGGGGGGGGGGGGGGGGGGGGGGGGGGGGGGGGGGGGGGGGGGGGGGGGGGGGGGGGGGGGGGGGGGGGGGGGGGGGGGGGGGGGGGGGGGGGGGGGGGGGGGGGGGGGGGGGGGGGGGGGGGGGGGGGGGGGGGGGGGGGGGGGGGGGGGGGGGGGGGGGGGGGGGGGGGGGGGGGGGGGGGGGGGGGGGGGGGGGGAAAATAAAGTGCAGCAAAGTATTTTTGGGTTTTTGGTTTAGTAGATCTGAAAATAAAAGGCAAATAAAAGTAGATCGCAAAGGCAAATAATATGAGAAAGAGACCTAGGGGCCATAGGTTTCACTAGTGGCTTCTCTCGAGAGAAATAGCAAATGGTGGGTGAACAAATTATTGTTGGGAAATTGATAGAACTTCAAATACTCATGGTGATATCCAGGCAATGATCATTACATAGGCATCACGTCCAAGATTAGTAGACCGACTCCTGCCTGCATCTACTACTCTTACTCCACACATCAACCGCTATCCAGCATGCATGTAGTGTATTAAGTTCATGGAGAAACAGAGTAATGCAATAAGAACGATGACATGATGTAGACACGATCTATCTATGTAGAGATAGACCCATCGTTTTATCCTGAGTAGCAACGATACATACATGTCGGTTCCCCTTCTGTCACTGGGATCAAGCATCGTAAGATCGAACCCATTACAAAGCACCTCTTCCCGTTGCAAGATAAATAGGGGGGGGGGGGGGGGGGGGGGGGGGGGGGGGGGGGGGGGGGGGGGGGGGGGGGGGGGGGGGGGGGGGGGGGGGGGGGGGGGGGGGGGGGGGGGGGGGGGGGGGGGGGGGGGGGGGGGGGGGGGGGGGGGGGGGGGGGGGGGGGGGGGGGGGGGGGGGGGGGGGGGGGGGGGGGGGGGGGGGGGGGGGGGGGGGGGGGGGGGGGGGGGGGGGGGGGGGGGGGGGGGGGGGGGGGGGGGGGGGGGGGGGGGGGGGGGGGGGGGGGGGGGGGGGGGCAAAAGAGAGAGAGAAAGCCATCTAGCTACTAACTATGGACCTGAAGGTCTACAATGAACTACTCACGCATCATCGGAGAGGCACCATTGAGGATGATGAACCCCTCCGTGGTGGTGTCTAGATTGGATCTAGTGGTTTTGGAACTTGTGGCCGCTAGAATTAATTTTCGTTGACTCCCCTAGGGTTTTTAGAATATTGGGGTATTTATAGAGCGAAGAGGCGGTGCGGGAGGCCACCAAGGTGGGCACAACCCACCAGGTCGTTTCTCTGGCCCATCTGGTGTCTTCTGGTCAAAAAAAATCCACAGAAAGTTTCGCTGCATTTAGACTCCATTTGAAATCGATTTCCTGTGATGTAAAAAACAAGCAAGAAATGACATCTAGCACTGGGCACTATGTCAATAGGTTAGTCCCAAAAAAGGATATAAAATTGCTACAAAATGATTGTAAAATATCCAAGAATGATAATATAACAGCATGGAACAATAAAAAATTATAGATACATTGGATACGTATCAGCATCCCCAAGCTTATTTCCTGTTCTTCCTCGAGTAGGTAAATGATAAAAACAGAATTTTTGATGTGGAATGCTGCCTAGGGGGGGGGGGGGGGGGGGGGGGGGGGGGGGGGGGGGGGGGGGGGGGGGGGGGGGGGGGGGGGGGGGGGGGGGGGGGGGGGGGGGGGGGGGGGGGGGGGGGGGGGGGGGGGGGGGGGGGGGGGGGGGGGGGGGGGGGGGGGGGGGGGGGGGGGGGGGGGGGGGGGGGGGGGGGGGGGGGGGGGGGGGGGGGGGGGGGGGGGGGGGGGGGGGGGGGGGGGGGGGGGGGGGGGGGGGGGGGGGGGGGGGGGGGGGGGGGGGGGGGGGCTTTATAAGAGAAGATGGAGACTCAAATAAAAATAAAAATTGCATAAAGTAAATAGAAAAGCCCTTCGCAGAGGGAAGTAGGGATTTGTAGAGGTGCCAGAGCTCGAAGCGAAAAAGATAGAGATAAAACATTTTGGGTGGCATACCTTTCCTGTCAACATAAATGATCGAGTAGTTCCCAATACTTTCCATGCTAGATATATCATTGGTGGTTCCCAAACAAAAAATAAATTTTATTCCCTTTTCCACCATACTTTCACATTCCTCGGCTAACCGAATCCACAGGTACCGTCCATACCAACACTTTCCAAGGAATTTATTATTTGACAACATAAAGTAAATTTATTTTTTTCATTTCGGGACTGGGCTTCCCTAATACCTTTGCCGTACTCTCATGCAATGACAAGTGAATAAACACTCATCTTGAGAATAACACATCTAGCTTGGAAAAATATCAGCCACCCCCTACCGTTTCATGAGCGGTACAACCACACAAAAAGGAAATTTATTTTGAAGATTAGAGATGGCACATACAAATTTGCTTAGAATGGAAAAATAATACCTCATATAGGTAGGTATAGTGGACTCATATGGAAAACACTGGGTTTAAGGATTTTGGATGCACAAGTAGTAATCCCACTTAGTACAAGTGAAGGCTAGCAAAAGATTGAGAAGCATCCAACCAAGAAATGAAAAATCCCATAAGCGAGCATTAAGCATAACTAACACCGAATAATGCACCATGAGTAGGATGTAATTTCATTGCATAACTATTGACTTTCGTGCTTGCATAGGGAATCACAAACCTTAAGATCAATGGGGGGGGGGGGGGGGGGGGGGGGGGGGGGGGGGGGGGGGGGGGGGGGGGGGGGGGGGGGGGGGGGGGGGGGGGGGGGGGGGGGGGGGGGGGGGGGGGGGGGGGGGGGGGGGGGGGGGGGGGGGGGGGGGGGGGGGGGGGGGGGGGGGGGGGGGGGGGGGGGGGGGGGGGGGGGGGGGGGGGGGGGGGGGGGGGGGGGGGGGGGGGGGGGGGGGGGGGGGGGGGGGGGGGGGGGGGGGGGGGGGGGGGGGGGGGGGGGGGGGGGGGGGGGGGGGGGGGGGGGGGGGGGGGGGGGGGGGGGGGGGGGGGGGGGGGGGGGGGGGGGGGGGGGGGGGGGGGGGGGGGGGGGGGGGGGGGGGGGGGGGGGGGGGGGGGGGGGGGGGGGGGGGGGGGGGGGGGGGGGGGGGGGGGGGGGGGGGGGGGGGGGGGGGGGGGGGGGGGGGGGGGGGGGGGGGGGGGGGGGGGGGGGGGGGGGGGGGGGGGGGGGGGGGGGGGGGGGGGGGGGGGGGGGGGGGGGGGGGGGGGGGGGGGGGGGGGGGGGGGGGGGGGGGGGGGGGGGGGGGGGGGGGGGGGGGGGGGGGGGGGGGGGGGGGGGGGGGGGGGGGGGGGGGGGGGGGGGGGGGGGGGGGGGGGGGGGGGGGGGGGGGGGGGGGGGGGGGGGGGGGGGGGGGGGGGGGGGGGGGGGGGGGGGGGGGGGGGGGGGGGGGGGGGGGGGGGGGGGGGGGGGGGGGGGGGGGGGGGGGGGGGGGGGGGGGGGGGGGGGGGGGGGGGGGGGGGGGGGGGGGGGGGGGGGGGGGGGGGGGGGGGGGGGGGGGGGGGGGGGGGGGGGGGGGGGGGGGGGGGGGGGGGGGGGGGGGGGGGGGGGGGGGGGGGGGGGGGGGGGGGGGGGGGGGGGGGGGGGGGGGGGGGGGGGGGGGGGGGGGGGGGGGGGGGGGGGGGGGGGGGGGGGGGGGGGGGGGGGGGGGGGGGGGGGGGGGGGGGGGGGGGGGGGGGGGGGGGGGGGGGGGGGGGGGGGGGGGGGGGGGGGGGGGGGGGGGGGGGGGGGGGGGGGGGGGGGGGGGGGGGGGGGGGGGGGGGGGGGGGGGGGGGGGGGGGGGGGGGGGGGGGGGGGGGGGGGGGGGGGGGGGGGGGGGGGGGGGGGGGGGGGGGGGGGGGGGGGGGGGGGGGGGGGGGGGGGGGGGGGGGGGGGGGGGGGGGGGGGGGGGGGGGGGGGGGGGGGGGGGGGGGGGGGGGGGGGGGGGGGGGGGGGGGGGGGGGGGGGGGGGGGGGGGGGGGGGGGGGGGGGGGGGGGGGGGGGGGGGGGGGGGGGGGGGGGGGGGGGGGGGGGGGGGGGGGGGGGGGGGGGGGGGGGGGGGGGGGGGGGGGGGGGGGGGGGGGGGGGGGGGGGGGGGGGGGGGGGGGGGGGGGGGGGGGGGGGGGGGGGGGGGGGGGGGGGGGGGGGGGGGGGGGGGGGGGGGGGGGGGGGGGGGGGGGGGGGGGGGGGGGGGGGGGGGGGGGGGGGGGGGGGGGGGGGGGGGGGGGGGGGGGGGGGGGGGGGGGGGGGGGGGGGGGGGGGGGGGGGGGGGGGGGGGGGGGGGGGGGGGGGGGGGGGGGGGGGGGGGGGGGGGGGGGGGGGGGGGGGGGGGGGGGGGGGGGGGGGGGGGGGGGGGGGGGGGGGGGGGGGGGGGGGGGGGGGGGGGGGGGGGGGGGGGGGGGGGGGGGGGGGGGGGGGGGGGGGGGGGGGGGGGGGGGGGGGGGGGGGGGGGGGGGGGGGGGGGGGGGGGGGGGGGGGGGGGGGGGGGGGGGGGGGGGGGGGGGGGGGGGGGGGGGGGGGGGGGGGGGGGGGGGGGGGGGGGGGGGGGGGGGGGGGGGGGGGGGGGGGGGGGGGGGGGGGGGGGGGGGGGGGGGGGGGGGGGGGGGGGGGGGGGGGGGGGGGGGGGGGGGGGGGGGGGGGGGGGGGGGGGGGGGGGGGGGGGGGGGGGGGGGGGGGGGGGGGGGGGGGGGGGGGGGGGGGGGGGGGGGGGGGGGGGGGGGGGGGGGGGGGGGGGGGGGGGGGGGGGGGGGGGGGGGGGGGGGGGGGGGGGGGGGGGGGGGGGGGGGGGGGGGGGGGGGGGGGGGGGGGGGGGGGGGGGGGGGGGGGGGGGGGGGGGGGGGGGGGGGGGGGGGGGGGGGGGGGGGGGGGGGGGGGGGGGGGGGGGGGGGGGGGGGGGGGGGGGGGGGGGGGGGGGGGGGGGGGGGGGGGGGGGGGGGGGGGGGGGGGGGGGGGGGGGGGGGGGGGGGGGGGGGGGGGGGGGGGGGGGGGGGGGGGGGGGGGGGGGGGGGGGGGGGGGGGGGGGGGGGGGGGGGGGGGGGGGGGGGGGGGGGGGGGGGGGGGGGGGGGGGGGGGGGGGGGGGGGGGGGGGGGGGGGGGGGGGGGGGGGGGGGGGGGGGGGGGGGGGGGGGGGGGGGGGGGGGGGGGGGGGGGGGGGGGGGGGGGGGGGGGGGGGGGGGGGGGGGGGGGGGGGGGGGGGGGGGGGGGGGGGGGGGGGGGGGGGGGGGGGGGGGGGGGGGGGGGGGGGGGGGGGGGGGGGGGGGGGGGGGGGGGGGGGGGGGGGGGGGGGGGGGGGGGGGGGGGGGGGGGGGGGGGGGGGGGGGGGGGGGGGGGGGGGGGGGGGGGGGGGGGGGGGGGGGGGGGGTACTCCAAAAAGCATTATTATGCATAAAAACATCATAAATAATAGTATGAAAACATGATGCAAAATGGACGTATCAACAATGATGTTGTGAAGTTGAAATTATTTTCGTTTTCTTTGCGAGATCGTGCAAAAATTTGGTTTTCTTCTTTGCCTCGCAATAGTATCGATTCTTGGGATAAGTGCAAGGATGCTTTCATTACTAAGTATTTTCCACCCGCAAAAATTATTTCCCTTAGAACCCAGATCATGAATTTCCAGCAACTTGAACATGAGCATATTGCACAATCTTGGGAAAGGATGAAATTGATGCTAAGGAATTGCCCAACTCATGGGTTAAATCTTTGGATGATCATACAAATTTTTTATGCGGGGTTGAATTTTGTTTCTCATAATCTTTTAGATTCCGCCATGGGTGGTACTTTCATGGAAATTAGTTTGGGTGAATCCACCAAATTTCTTGATAATATTATGGCAAATTATTCATAATGGCATACCGAAAGAGCTCCTACTAGTAAAAAAGTTAATTCAGTTGAAAAAATTTCTTCTTTGAGTGAAAAAGTTGATGCTCTTATGAAATTGGTTGCTAATAAAAGTGCTCCAATTGATTTTAATGATGTGCCTTTGTCTACTTTGATTGAGCAAAATTGTGATGCCATAGATGTGAATTTTATCTCGCGAAACAATTTCAATAACAATGCTTATAGAGGTAATTTTAATCCTTGGCCTTTCCCTAGTAATTCCTCTAATAATTATGTAATTCCTATGGTAATCCTTCTTATAAAAATAATAGGAACACCTCTGATCTTTAGAATAATATTAAATAATTTATCAATACTCAATTTTTTTTCAATGCTACGATGGAAGAAAAGTTGAAAAAGATTGATGATTTGTCTAGAAATGTTGATAGAATCTCTGATGATGTTGAAAATCTCAAGATGAAAATTTTTGTGCCTAAGGTTTAGGAATCAATTAAAGCTCTTTATGTTTCTATGGATGAAAGTAAGAAAAGAACCACTATGCTTAGAGCTAGAAGATAATTTTTAGAAAAAGCATTTTCTAGTGATTGCTTTCATAAAAATGATGAAGATCTTAAAATGATTGGTGTTTCTCCTATTTATTCTTTGTTTAGTAAAATTAAGATTGATAATAAAGGGACTGAAGAAGAGTCAACTTTAGCTAGAAGGCGTCTCGATAATTCGGAGGGTGAAAATCTTGTTGAGAAAATTGATAATAGTGGGTTTGAAGAGGTCAAAACATTAACTAGTGATGTGCCCACTCTTTTGGATTACAAAGACTTTAATTATGATAGTTGCTCTTTGATTGATTGTTTTTCTTTGTTTCAATCCATGATAAATTCACCCCATTCTTATGAACAAAATAAAGCTTTTACTAAACATATTGTTGATGCTTTGATGAAAGCTTCGGAAGAAAAATTGGAATCAGAAGTTTCAATTCCTAGAAATTTACATGATGAATGGGAACCTACCATCAAAGTCAGGATTAAAAATTATGAGTGTTTTGCTTTATGTGACTTGGGTGCTAGTGTTTCTACAATTCCGAAATCTCTTTGTGATGTGCTTGGTCTTACCGATATCGAAGAATGTTCTTTAAATTTGCACTTGGCGGATTCTACTATTAAAAATCCTATGGGAAGAATTAATGATGTTCTTATTCTTGAAAATAGGAATTATGTGCCCATAGATTTTATTGTTCTTGATATTGATTGCAATCCGTCTTGTCCAATTATTCTTGGTAGACCATTTTTACGTACTATCGGTGCCGTGATTGATATGAAAGAAGGTAATATTAAATTTCGATTTCCACTAAGGAAGGGTATGGAACACTTCCCTAGAACAATAATTAGGCCACCATATTAATCAATCATGAGGGCATCATATGGATCTAGAAACAAAGATGACAATACTTAGATCCTTGCTTTATGCCTAGCTACGGGCGTAAAACGATAGCGCTTGTTGGGAGGCGACCCAATGAATAAAATTTATTTTTTTTCTTTTGCTTTCTGTTCTTGAGTGTTTGCACAATTATGCTACTGTTATGATTGTGTTTTTTGTGTTTTAATTAGTTTCGGTGCCAGGCAAAGCCTTTAGGATTATGTTGGGTGATAGTTGATTTAATCTTGCTGAAAAACAGAAACTTTTGCGCTCATGAAAATAATTCTCATTTTTAACAGAAGCGTGATAAAATACCAATTATTTTTGTAGAAGATTAATATACAAATTGCTCACGTGGTCCTAATTTTGCAGAATTTTTGGAATTACAGAAGTATTCTAAATATCCAGATTTCTACAGACTGTTCTGTTTTTGATAGATTCTGTTTTCTTTGCGTTGTGTGCTTGTTTGATGATTCTATGGTTTCCTTTTGAAGAGTTTTTGCCATAGAAAAGTTGGAATACAGTAGATATAATGCAAAAATAAAATATGAATGGGTTTTCTACAGTACTTATAGTAGTGATTTGCTTTCTTATACTAACGGATCTCACGAAGGTTTTGTTGAGTTTTGTGTGATTGAAGTTTTTCATGTTTTGGGTGATGTTACGATGGGTGAAGGGATAAGGAGTAAGAAGAGCCTAAGCTTGGGGATGCCCATGTAATCCCAAGCTATTACCCAAAGAGAAGCAAGCAACTAAGCATGGGGATGCCCGAGTGGCATCCCCTCTTTCTTCTAACAACAATCGGTATTTTACTTGGGGCTATATTTTTATTCATCACATATCATGAGTTTTGCTTGGAGCATCTTGTATGATATGAGTCTTTGCTTGTTTTGCTTTTTATTTCTAGTCATGAATCCTTGCTGGACACACCTATTTGAGAGAGCCAAAATTATGCTATGACCTGTTAGAATTGCTCCTTTACTTCACTTAAATCTTTTTGAGCTATGGAATTACTCTAGTGCTTCACTTATATCTTTTTGTGCACGGTGTGCTTTGTTATTTTTGAAGAAATTCTCTCATGCTTCACTTAGATTTATTTGAGAGTTAGTAATTTTTTTAAGAAATTCTCTCTTGCTTCGCTTAAATTATTTTGAGAGAAAGAAATATTATGCTCATGTTCTTCACTTATATTTGTTTGAGCTTATTAAAAGCAACATATGAAACTAGTCCCAAAGTGATAGATATCCAAGGAGGATATAACAAAAACTTTCATGAAGATCACTGGACAGAATAAACTTGATTCTTAGTAATAGTTTTGAGATATGATGATAGTGATATGTGAGCCATGTTGATGAGTAATTATGCTTTAGTAAGAATATTGGTGTTAAGGTTTGTGATTCCCTATGCAAGCACAAAAGTCAATAGTTATGCAATGAAATTACATCCTACTTGTGGTGCATTATTCGGTGTTAGTTATGCTTAATGCTCACTTATAATATTTTTCATTTCTTGGTTGGATGCTTCTCAATCTTTTGCTAGCCTTCATTTGCACTAAGTATGATCACTACTCGTGCATCCAAAATCCTTTAAACCAGTTTTGCCACATGAGTCCACTATACCTACCTATATGCGGTATTCTTTTGTCGTTCTAAGCAATTTTGTATGTGCTATCTCTAAATTTCAAAATAAACTTCTCTTTTGTGTGCTCGTACCGCTCAAGAAACGGTAGGGGGTGGCTACTATATTTCCATGCTAGATGTGTTATTCTCAAGATGAGTGTTTATTCACTTTCCATTGCACGAGAGTACGGCAAAGGTATTAGGGATGCCCAGTCCCGAAATGAAAAATGGATTTACTTTATGTTGTCAAATAATAAATTTCTTGGAAAGTGTTGGTGTGGAAGGCACCCCTGGATATGGTTAGCCATGGAAAGTGAAAGTATGGTGGAAAAAGGAATGAACTTTATTTTCTGTTTGGGAACCGCCTATGATATATCTAGCATGGAAAGTATTGGGAACTACTCGATCGTTTTCGTTGACAGGAAAAGCATGCCACCCAAAATCTTTTATCTCTATCTTTTTCACTTTGAGCTCTGGCACCTCTACAAATCCCTACTTCCCTCTGCGAAGGGCCTTTCTTTTACTTTATGCAATTTTTATTTACTTGAGTCTCCATCTTCTCTTATAAAGCACCAACTAAGGGGCACTATGATCGTACTTGAGCATTAGGTGTAGCTAATATGCGAGTGTGTTTCATGAATGGATCAGGGGGGGGGGGGGGGGGGGGGGGGGGGGGGGGGGGGGGGGGGGGGGGGGGGGGGGGGGGGGGGGGGGGGGGGGGGGGGGGGGGGGGGGGGGGGGGGGGGGGGGGGGGGGGGGGGGGGGGGGGGGGGGGGGGGGGGGGGGGGGGGGGGGGGGGGGGGGGGGGGGGGGGGGGGGGGGGGGGGGGGGGGGGGGGGGGGGGGGGGGGGGGGGGGGGGGGGGGGGGGGGGGGGGGGGGGGGGGGGGGGGGGGGGGGGGGGGGGGGGGGGGGGGGGGGGGGGGGGGGGGGGGGGGGGGGGGGGGGGGGGGGGGGGGGGGGGGGGGGGGGGGGGGGGGGGGGGGGGGGGGGGGGGGGGGGGGGGGGGGGGGGGGGGGGGGGGGGGGGGGGGGGGGGGGGGGGGGGGGGGGGGGGGGGGGGGGGGGGGGGGGGGGGGGGGGGGGGGGGGGGGGGGGGGGGGGGGGGGGGGGGGGGGGGGGGGGGGGGGGGGGGGGGGGGGGGGGGGGGGGGGGGGGGGGGGGGGGGGGGGGGGGGGGGGGGGGGGGGGGGGGGGGGGGGGGGGGGGGGGGGGGGGGGGGGGGGGGGGGGGGGGGGGGGGGGGGGGGGGGGGGGGGGGGGGGGGGGGGGGGGGGGGGGGGGGGGGGGGGGGGGGGGGGGGGGGGGGGGGGGGGGGGGGGGGGGGGGGGGGGGGGGGGGGGGGGGGGGGGGGGGGGGGGGGGGGGGGGGGGGGGGGGGGGGGGGGGGGGGGGGGGGGGGGGGGGGGGGGGGGGGGGGGGGGGGGGGGGGGGGGGGGGGGGGGGGGGGGGGGGGGGGGGGGGGGGGGGGGGGGGGGGGGGGGGGGGGGGGGGGGGGGGGGGGGGGGGGGGGGGGGGGGGGGGGGGGGGGGGGGGGGGGGGGGGGGGGGGGGGGGGGGGGGGGGGGGGGGGGGGGGGGGGGGGGGGGGGGGGGGGGGGGGGGGGGGGGGGGGGGGGGGGGGGGGGGGGGGGGGGGGGGGGGGGGGGGGGGGGGGGGGGGGGGGGGGGGGGGGGGGGGGGGGGGGGGGGGGGGGGGGGGGGGGGGGGGGGGGGGGGGGGGGGGGGGGGGGGGGGGGGGGGGGGGCAGGAGTTGGTCTACTAATCTTGGACGTGATGCCTATATAATGATCATTGCCTGGATATCGTCATGATTATTTGAAGTTCTATCAATTGCCCAACAGTAATTCGTTTACCGACCGTTTGCTATTTTTCTCGAGAGAAGCCACTGGTGAAATCTACGGCCCCCGGGTCTCTTCTTTATCATATTTGCCTTTGCGTTCTATTTTTATTTGCTTTTATTTTCAGATCTATTAAACCAAAAATACAAAAATACCTTGTTGCATTTTATTTTATTTGAGATCTATTTATCCCATCTATCATATTTTTATCCCGTCCTTTTGCCAATTTCTCGCGCCGTTACCCGAAAGTGGTTGAAAACTCCTTTAACACGTCGGGTTGCGAGTATTTGTTATTTGTGTGCAGGTGCTGTTTACGTATTGTTGCTTATTCTCCTACTGGTTCCATAACCTTGGTCTCATCACTGAGGGAAATACCTACCATTGCCGTGCTGCATCATCCCTTCCTCTTTGGGGAAATACCGACGTAGTTCTAGCAAACATCATCGTCCGCCACCTTGGTGCTCTTAGACAGTACGCCGTCGTCAACGCGGTCAACAAAAGACAGCCATCAGAAGAGGATTGTACGTGGAGAGGCCGATTGCTGGGTCCATGGCCGCACGCAAGGAAGTGCCTCCTTAATACACGCAAAATAATGATTCCTCCACCTGACAGCGGGGACCTACCAGAAGGGCCTCTGTATTTCATGAAAGAAATGTTCCTCCCGTTGACAGCTCGGACCCACCAGCTATATCTTCGCACGCAAGGAAGTGCCTCCTTATTCCTGCCCCTGACACCTCGGACCCACCAACAACATCTTTGCACGCAAGGAAGTGCCTCCTTATTACGGGAAAAAAATATGATTCTTCCCCCTGATAGCTGAGACCCACTAGCTATATCTTCGCACTCAAGGAAGTGCCTCCTTGTCCTCCCTGACAGCTGGGACCCACCCGGTCAAAGAATATGTAATGTTATCTGTCTGGTCACGACCGTGTATGTACATACTGGTCGATCGGTCTCTCTGTAGCGATGAAGTGTGGCCGATTAAGGAGCGGCAGGTGTCGTAGTAGAACCGCCGATGTAGCATGTCACGTAATCCCATCTATATCGTCTACACGTATGTACAGCCATGCTGCAAGAAAGTAAATACGGCTATGTATGTACATAAGGGCGGGGTCTCGAACGCGTATAGCGACGGCGTCCTGTTCATCGGTAGCCAACCGGCTGGGTTGGAACGGAGGAAACAACATTGTGTTCATCGGGAGGCAACCGACTGGGTCAGAATACGTCCTTTTCATCGGGAGCCAACCGGCTTGGACGGAACAGCCGAAATGAGGTCTAGCGTACCACAGAATGGAGGAAACTACCTTCTGTTAGAGTGCCTACGGTCGAAACAGGGTCCTGTTGATCAGGAGGGGTGTGGCGTACCGCAAAACAGAGGAAACGGACTTCTGTTGGAGCGCCTATGGTCGAAATGGGGTGCTGTTCATCAGGAGGTGTGTGGCGTACTGCAAAACGGGACTCCACGGGCTACTGTTCATCCACCGTCTATTGCCTCGCTCCAGCCTCCATGGGCTACTGTTCATCCACCGTCGACTTCCTCCAGCCTTCACCTGCTACTGTTCATCCACCACGTCTTCCTCCTGCCTCCACCGGCTACTGTTCATCCACGGGCTACTGTTCATCCAGCCTCCACTGGCTACTGTTCAACCAGCCATCCACGGGGTCCTGTTCATCCACCCCCAACCGGTTCGGGTGTGTGGCGGCCTCCTCGATCGGTGTCCTATTCATCCAATGGCAACGGCCTCTACTACCACAGGGGCCTGTTCATCCAACCACCACCGGGAACTGTTCATCCAACTCCCAACAATGGTCACTGTTCATCAAGAGGCAGGTTCGATCGGCTTCAGTTAGCAGCAGTAGCGAAGGAATCGCTCGGATTCAGTTAACAGCCAAGGGATCGATCGCTCGGGTTCAGTAACATAGCTAGCTAGTGCAATCGCTCGGGTTCAATAAGCGAAAGCCTCGCTCGGGTTCAGTTAGAGCCCAACGACTCGCACACACGTGCGTACGTGTATAAGAGAAATGCATAAACCTTCGTGCATCGCTCGGCCCCAACCACCCACCGTAACCGGGAACTACCGGAAATTTTCCTCGCCCTCGCTTCTACCATGATTTTTTCCGTCATGGACGGCCTAAAGAATGTCATGCAGGTGCGTCCCCGGACCGCCCAGGACGAAAAGCCCATTTTCTGTCATGATTTTTTGTCATAGAAGTAGGAGCGCACCACATCTATGATGATACGTGGTTTTGTCGCAATTATCATAACCATGACAAAAAAAGTTTTCATTCGGGCCAAAATGTCACGGATGTGTCTTTTTTTGTAGTGTAGACATGACCTCTCCCTCATATAAAATTGCAATAATGATTACTGATCTTGTTATCAATTGTCTAGGACAATCTCACAAATCCTACCACCACTATTCCACTATTGCTATACTAACTTAATTATTCTTTTATTAAAATAGTACCTAACTTTTATTTTCATGTTCTTTATTATCTTGCAAACTTTTCCCACTACACCTACAAATTACTTCTAGTTTTATTACTTGTTTCTAGGTAAAGCAAACATTGGTGTGCGTAGAGTTGTATCCGTCGTCGATAGAACATGGGAGAATATTAATTCTACCTTTAGCTCCACGTTGGGTTTGACACTCTTACTTATCGAGAAAGGCTACAAACGATCCCCTATACTTGTGGTTATCAAGCTTGAGCTATATAATTACAAATTCATTTTTTGTCCTACACATTCGTATTGACGTGTACTATCCCATAGCATCAATATTTCACTTGTTCAAATTTGAATTCAAACGATCATGTGATCATATCTTGCAAATCATATATCCTATCCAGTGATTCCTTTTGCATATGAGAACTTGTATCAAATACTTGTTGATCATATACTGTATAATCAAAATTCAAGCATTTTTACCTCTTTTGAATTCAAATATTTCATTCAAACTTCATATCACTATAACTTGCATTGTAGTGCTGCTTTCAATTGATTCCTTTTGCTGATGAACCCTTATGTCATATGCAAACTATTACACCACTTCTATGTTGTTTTCCCATCACTTTGACTCTGATTCATATTATGTCAAATCTATAAGCTTATAAAGCAATATTCCATTGTTCATTAACTCTTCCGAGTTCATTCCTTCACTCTGTCATGTTATAGCACATAAATACCCTATATTACATATTAAGCCTATATATATTGATGTTGTTCAACCTTGCCATATTTGTTTTGTTGTTCTTTTGGTTCTTCTTCATGGCATGGTTATTGATTTGGATTCTTTCGTTAAAATAGATTGCTCGAAGCATGACTAGTAAAATTATCAAGAACTATGAGTGCAACGATCTTCATCAAATGTACCAGGCAAGTTACACCTTTATCATCCTTCATCTTATTTTTTTCTATGCATGTAGCTATTTATCACCATATGATATTATGCATGTGTAGGAATATTATGGTAGTAATTGCTATTGAGTTTCAGCTTAGTATGGCCTTGTATATCATGGTAGTTGTATTCTTGCTATGCTATGTAGACGGAGATTGATTTGTGTACTCATCGAGATTATGTGAGGATTATATTAAATGACTTGAGTAGTAACTAAAGAAATTCACCTTTTGGCGCAATGGTGTTGCTGGGTGGTTTCAAGAGCATCATGGTATCTACCCTCTGAATGTAAGTGGAATGCCGCCCATGTTCAAAAAAATCAGACAGACTTAGTGACTAGTAGCTTCCATGCACAACCACTGGCTATATGGGCTCTGGATTAGTTTAGTAGGTAGTCGGAGCCTCGTCCAGGAAAAGCTAGCAGATGTAGTCATGTAGATATGAGTAGGTGTACCGGATGCCAGTGGGTGGAGGTGACTGCTTCTGAAAGACTTCGTCTCAATCTTCGTGTTGAGTCTAGTGGGTAAAGTGTGCAAACCTCTACAAAGTGTAAAAAACTGACCATGATTAGCCGTGTCCACGGTTACAGACAAATTTGAGCAGTTAGACCATTACAGTTGTTGGATGATCTTTACAGATGATACATGTTAGTAAAAAAATATGGGAAACTTAATAGCAGGAATAGGTTGGTATTGGAGTGCACAATTCAACCATATGTATTTTACCGTAGCAGGGCAAATTAAAATTTGACTATTATATTATGTAGTTATCAAGGAAAATTTAGCTTTTCTGCAAAACTACCACTACACTATCCTCTTGACACACTTTGCATATAGATGTAGGTCTGTCATATTATTCATGTGGACTTGCCAATACATTCAACGTACTGACCCTTGTGGCCGCAACTTATCATTTTGCAGATTTTATACGATGGGGGAGTGATACAATGTAGGGTTACGATGTCTATACTCAACATTTGCCTGTGGTGTTGATGGATTCCATGACTATTTTATTTTCTTTTTCATTGTATTTTGTTTTTTACGCTAGCCTTGAGCTAAGGAGGTTTGTAATATTTGAATTCTGGATCTGCAATGTAATATTTATGGCACGTGGTTTATTTTGATATTACATCTTGTATTGTGTGTGCTAGCTATTGATTCAGACTAGCACAGTGAGCACAGAGACTCAAATCTTATCAGGTTTGGTCGTGTTATGACTATTACATGAATGACTTCATCCATGCAACACCCATTCTCTACTCCCATTCCAACACTTTTCATCATTGTTGTTCTCCTTACAATTACTACTTCCTCAATCTTCTACCTTACTGCAATATTGTTTTTTGATATCTTTGCTATGCTAGATCATTGCACAACCTGGTACACTTCCAGAGGCATTCATATAGAGTCATACTTTGTTCTAGATATCGAGTTGTAATATTGAGTTCTAAGTAAATAAAAGTGTGATGATCATCATTATTATAGCATTGTCCCAGTGAGGAAAGGATGATGGAGACTATGATTCCCCCACAAGTCGGGATGAGACTCCTGACGAAAAAAGAGCCAAAAAAAAAGAGAGCCCCCCAAAAAATGAGAGAAAACAAAAAAATGAGAGAAAAAGAGAGAAGGGGCAATGCTACTATCCTTTTACCACACTTGTGCTTTAGAGTAGCACCATGTTCTTCATATAGAGAGTCTCTTGAGTTATCACTTTCATATACTAGTGGGAATTTTCATTATAGAACTTGGCTTGTATATTCTGATGATGGGCTTCCTCAAATGCCTGAGGTCTTCATGAGCAAGCAATTTGGATGCACAAGCACTTAGTTTTCAGTTTGAGCTTTCATACACTTATAGCTCTTAGTTTTTAGTTTGTCATAATGTCAAATGATAGACTATTGTTTTGAATCAGTCGTGTCTTAATATTCATGCCATGCTTAGATTACATGGTCAAGATTATGCTAGGTAGCATTCCACATAAAAAAATATCTTTTTTATCATTTACCTACTTGAGGACGAGCAGGAATTAAGCTTGGGGATGCTAATACGTCTCCATCGTATCTATAATTTCTGATTGTTTCATGCCAATATTCTACAACTTTCATATACTTTTGGCAACTTTTTATACTATCTTTGGGACTAACATATTGATCCAATGCCCAGTGCCAGTTCCTGTTTGTTGCATGTTTTTTGTTCGCAGAAAATCCATATTAAACGGAGTCCAAACGCAATAAAAACTTACAAAGTTTTTTTTTGGAATATATGTGAATTTTGGGAATTGGAATCAACGTGAGATGATAACCGAGGGGGGCACAAGGCAGGGGGCGCGCCCTGGACCCTTGAGGCCACCCCGCAAGGCGGTTGGTGCCCTTCTTTCGCCGCAAGAAAGCTAATATCCGGATAAAAATCATGTTAAAATTTCAGCCCAATCGGAGCTATGGATCTCCGGGAATTTAAAAAACGGTGAAAGGCCCGAATCTGGGAGCGTAGAAACAGAAGGAAACGGAGAGAGAGAGAGAGAGAGAGAGAGAGAGAGAGAGAGGGGGGGGGGGGGGGGGGGGGGGGGGGGGGGGGGGGGGGGGGGGGGGGGGGGGGGGGGGGGGGGGGGGGGGGGGGGGGGGGGGGGGGGGGGGGGGGGGGGGGGGGGGGGGGGGGGGGGGGGGGGGGGGGGGGGGGGGGGGGGGGGGGGGGGGGGGGGGGGGGGGGGGGGGGGGGGGGGGGGGGGGGGGGGGGGGGGGGGGGGGGGGGGGGGGGGGGGGGGGGGGGGGGGGGGGGGGGGGGGGGGGGGGGGGGGGGGGGGGGGGGGGGGGGGGGGGGGGGGGGGGGGGGGGGGGGGGGGGGGGGGGGGGGGGGGGGGGGGGGGGGGGGGGGGGGGGGGGGGGGGGGGGGGGGGGGGGGGGGGGGGGGGGGGGGGGGGGGGGGGGGGGGGGGGGGGGGGGGGGGGGGGGGGGGGGGGGGGGGGGGGGGGGGGGGGGGGGGGGGGGGGGGGGGGGGGGGGGGGGGGGGGGGGGGGGGGGGGGGGGGGGGGGGGGGGGGGGGGGGGGGGGGGGGGGGGGGGGGGGGGGGGGGGGGGGGGGGGGGGGGGGGGGGGGGGGGGGGGGGGGGGGGGGGGGGGGGGGGGGGGGGGGGGGGGGGGGGGGGGGGGGGGGGGGGGGGGGGGGGGGGGGGGGGGGGGGGGGGGGGGGGGGGGGGGGGGGGGGGGGGGGGGGGGGGGGGGGGGGGGGGGGGGGGGGGGGGGGGGGGGGGGGGGGGGGGGGGGGGGGGGGGGGGGGGGGGGGGGGGGGGGGGGGGGGGGGGGGGGGGGGGGGGGGGGGGGGGGGGGGGGGGGGGGGGGGGGGGGGGGGGGGGGGGGGGGGGGGGGGGGGGGGGGGGGGGGGGGGGGGGGGGGGGGGGGGGGGGGGGGGGGGGGGGGGGGGGGGGGGGGGGGGGGGGGGGGGGGGGGGGGGGGGGGGGGGGGGGGGGGGGGGGGGGGGGGGGGGGGGGGGGGGGGGGGGGGGGGGGGGGGGGGGGGGGGGGGGGGGGGGGGGGGGGGGGGGGGGGGGGGGGGGGGGGGGGGGGGGGGGGGGGGGGGGGGGGGGGGGGGGGGGGGGGGGGGGGGGGGGGGGGGGGGGGGGGGGGGGGGGGGGGGGGGGGGGGGGGGGGGGGGGGGGGGGGGGGGGGGGGGGGGGGGGGGGGGGGGGGGGGGGGGGGGGGGGGGGGGGGGGGGGGGGGGGGGGGGGGGGGGGGGGGGGGGGGGGGGGGGGGGGGGGGGGGGGGGGGGGGGGGGGGGGGGGGGGGGGGGGGGGGGGGGGGGGGGGGGGGGGGGGGGGGGGGGGGGGGGGGGGGGGGGGGGGGGGGGGGGGGGGGGGGGGGGGGGGGGGGGGGGGGGGGGGGGGGGGGGGGGGGGGGGGGGGGGGGGGGGGGGGGGGGGGGGGGGGGGGGGGGGGGGGGGGGGGGGGGGGGGGGGGGGGGGGGGGGGGGGGGGGGGGGGGGGGGGGGGGGGGGGGGGGGGGGGGGGGGGGGGGGGGGGGGGGGGGGGGGGGGGGGGGGGGGGGGGGGGGGGGGGGGGGGGGGGGGGGGGGGGGGGGGGGGGGGGGGGGGGGGGGGGGGGGGGGGGGGGGGGGGGGGGGGGGGGGGGGGGGGGGGGGGGGGGGGGGGGGGGGGGGGGGGGGGGGGGGGGGGGGGGGGGGGGGGGGGGGGGGGGGGGGGGGGGGGGGGGGGGGGGGGGGGGGGGGGGGGGGGGGGGGGGGGGGGGGGGGGGGGGGGGGGGGGGGGGGGGGGGGGGGGGGGGGGGGGGGGGGGGGGGGGGGGGGGGGGGGGGGGGGGGGGGGGGGGGGGGGGGGGGGGGGGGGGGGGGGGGGGGGGGGGGGGGGGGGGGGGGGGGGGGGGGGGGGGGGGGGGGGGGGGGGGGGGGGGGGGGGGGGGGGGGGGGGGGGGGGGGGGGGGGGGGGGGGGGGGGGGGGGGGGGGGGGGGGGGGGGGGGGGGGGGGGGGGGGGGGGGGGGGGGGGGGGGGGGGGGGGGGGGGGGGGGGGGGGGGGGGGGGGGGGGGGGGGGGGGGGGGGGGGGGGGGGGGGGGGGGGGGGGGGGGGGGGGGGGGGGGGGGGGGGGGGGGGGGGGGGGGGGGGGGGGGGGGGGGGGGGGGGGGGGGGGGGGGGGGGGGGGGGGGGGGGGGGGGGGGGGGGGGGGGGGGGGGGGGGGGGGGGGGGGGGGGGGGGGGGGGGGGGGGGGGGGGGGGGGGGGGGGGGGGGGGGGGGGGGGGGGGGGGGGGGGGGGGGGGGGGGGGGGGGGGGGGGGGGGGGGGGGGGGGGGGGGGGGGGGGGGGGGGGGGGGGGGGGGGGGGGGGGGGGGGGGGGGGGGGGGGGGGGGGGGGGGGGGGGGGGGGGGGGGGGGGGGGGGGGGGGGGGGGGGGGGGGGGGGGGGGGGGGGGGGGGGGGGGGGGGGGGGGGGGGGGGGGGGGGGGGGGGGGGGGGGGGGGGGGGGGGGGGGGGGGGGGGGGGGGGGGGGGGGGGGGGGGGGGGGGGGGGGGGGGGGGGGGGGGGGGGGGGGGGGGGGGGGGGGGGGGGGGGGGGGGGGGGGGGGGGGGGGGGGGGGGGGGGGGGGGGGGGGGGGGGGGGGGGGGGGGGGGGGGGGGGGGGGGGGGGGGGGGGGGGGGGGGGGGGGGGGGGGGGGGGGGGGGGGGGGGGGGGGGGGGGGGGGGGGGGGGGGGGGGGGGGGGGGGGGGGGGGGGGGGGGGGGGGGGGGGGGGGGGGGGGGGGGGGGGGGGGGGGGGGGGGGGGGGGGGGGGGGGGGGGGGGGGGGGGGGGGGGGGGGGGGGGGGGGGGGGGGGGGGGGGGGGGGGGGGGGGGGGGGGGAGGAGCTATCATGAATCACTTCATAAATTTCTTCATCACAATTTTCAGATTCATGAATCTCAAACAAAACTTCATAAAGATAATCTAGTGCACTCAACTCACTAGCAATTGGTTCATCATGATTGGATCTTTTAAAAAGATTAGCAAGTGAATGGGGATCCATATCAATAGATTTTTATCAAGCGAATATGGAAGCATATAGAAGGCACATGGCAACACAAGCAAACAAAAGATCTGATGAGAAAAAGACGAACCGAAAAGAAGGCGAATAAAATGACAAATTTTTGTGAAGTGGGGGAGATGAAAGCGAGAGGCAAATGGCAAATAATGTAAATTGCAAGGAGATAATATTTGTGATTAGGAACCTGGTAGATGTTGATGATGTCTCCCCGGCAACAGCGCCAGAAATTCGTTTTGATGCGGCTTGAAGTACGTCGGTATTTCCCCAAAGAGGAAGGGATGATGCAGCACAGCTACGGTAGGTATTTCCCTCAGTGATGAGACCAAGGTTATGGAACCAGTAGGAGAACCACGCAACAATACGTGAACGGTACCCGCACACAAAGAACAAATACTTGCAACCCGACGTAAAAGAAGGGTTGTCAATCCCTCCCGGGTAAAAAGATAGATAAAATTGTAGTAGATTGGATAAATAGGTCTCGCGAGAATGTGAGATAAAATAAATAACAATAAATTGCAGCAAGATATTTTTGTGTTTTTGGATTAATAGATCTGAAAAATAAAAGTGAATAAAAATAGATCTCGAAGGCAAATATGATAAAGAAGAGACCCGGGGTCCGTAGATTTCACTAGTGGCTTCTCTCGAGAAAAATAGCATACGGCGGGTAAAATTTTTACTGTTGGGAAATTGATAGAACTCCAAATAATTGTGACGATATCCAGGCAATTATCATTATATAGGCATCACGTCCAATATTAGTAGACCGACTCCTGCCTGCATCTACTATTATTACTCCACACATCGACCGCTATCCAGCATGCATCTAGTGTATGTTCATGGAGAAACGGAGTAATGCAATAAGAACGATGACATGATGTAGACAAGATCAATTCATGTAGGAATATACCCCATCTTGTTATCCTTAATAGCAACGATACATACGTGTCATTTCCCCTTCTGTCACTGGGATTGAGCACCGTAAGATCGAATCCATCACAAAGCACGTCTTCGCATGGCAAGAAAACTCGATCTAGTTGGCCTAACTAAACCAAAGATTCGAAGAAGAAATACGAGGCTATAAGCAATCATGCATATAAGAGATCAAAACTCAAATAATTTTCATGGATAAAATAGATCTAATCATAAACTCAAAGTTCATCGGATCCCAACAAACACACCGCAA
>JAAAWM010009603.1:0-25655 GCA_036873465.1 Thinopyrum obtusiflorum
TGTCCTTGTCATCTTGAAGGGGTTCCACATCTTCTTGTCCACGCCACTCCATTGTTGAACTTATCTGAAATATACTGGGTGAAAACATTAGTCCAATAAGAGATATGTTGACATTAATTACCAAAATCACCCAAGGAGCACTTGTGCTTTCAATCTCCCCCTTTTTGGTAATTGATGACAACATACATCAAAGCTTTAAATAAAGATATAGAGAATAACAAGTAAAGCTTTGGAAGGACATGTAACATGCATAGGCTCCCCCTACATGTATGCAATCGTGTAAATATGGAATATAGGAGCATGTGAATGCATAAGCATGACAGAGTAAGCACTGTGTTACATGTATCTTGGCTATATGCATCAGAGCAAATGATGTGAGTACAGCAAATGTACCTCCATGCTCATGAGTCCTTCTTGCAAACAGTATGTACATCAGCAAGAAATCCTCACGCACATGACTGTGATGCATATACTTACCTTGTGGTCTTGAGTTGGCTTAGGAAGTAATGAACCTGAGTAAACAAGGTTAGATAACACAAATACATCTACTAGCCAGAGCAAACAAAAGAAACCACAAGAGTACCAAGACTGGGATGACATGTAGAGAGTGAGTACTGAGTACTCTGTTGGATATAGACATGTCCCCAAAGGTAAAGATATGCAATGAATTCAAAGATTTCCTTCCCTTAGATGTCTTGCTCCCCCTGAATCTTTCATGGGATATTGGGAGAAGATAGGGAACAGAAAATCAGAGCAAAGAAAATCAGAGCAAATGCAAACAACCAAATATGAACATGTCTTTCCCCTTTTAAAGACATGTGACTTCTCTCCTCTTGAACACCAAGCATCTGGGGTCTTTGATGTGGTACTTCTTTGAAGAACTCTCTCCCCCTGAGTATTCTCTCTCCCCCTATAGAAATGATTAAGCTTTGATGTGATCTCTCTCTCCCCCTTTGACATCAATTTCCAAGAAGAGCTCTTCTGGATGTTTGTTACAAATGGGTTTGGTCCTTGAGTCACAGAGCAAAGCAGCAAGTCGAATGTGATGCTGGTAGAGGACAAGAATCATTGAGTGGAGCTGGAGTAAAACGAATGCAGGAACAAGAGCAAGTTGTCTTTTCTGCAGTGAAATTGGTGGCACCGAGTTGTGTGCTTCGGTTGCACCGAAAGAATTCGGTTGGATAGCATGCAAGGGTGCAAGTATATCCAAGACATATAAATAGCATCATGAAAGAAATATCAAGGATTAGTCAAAGGCTCATGCCTTGCATGTATCCAAATGGAGTTCCTACTCCAAGTTTGAAGCATCAATGATGTTCAATTCTCCTCTCAAATGGCAAAAGACTTTCTCATCAAGCGGTTTGGTGAATATATCCGCCAATTGCTTATCGGTACGAACATGCTTAAGATCAATGTCACCTTTAGCAACGTGATCTCGAATGAAGTGATGATGAACTTCAATGTGCTTAGTTCGAGAATGTTGCGCGGGATTGTGAGCAATTTTAATAGCACTTTCATTGTCACAAAGCAATGGAACATGTTTCACATATATCCCATAATCTTTAAGAGTTTGGGTCATCCAAAGTAATTGAGCACAACATGAACCAGCGGCAATGTATTCCGCTTCGGTGGTGGATAAGGATACCGAGTTTTGTTTCTTGGAGGACCAAGACACAAGAGATCTACCAATAAATTGACAAGTACCCGAAGTGGACTTTCTATCAACCTTATCTCCGGCATAGTCCGAATCGGAGTAGCCGACAAGATCGAAAGAAGACCTCTTAGGATACCAAATGCCAAAATTTGGTGTGTGTATTAAGTATCTCACTATCCTTTTCACAGCCTTAAGATGACACTCTTTAGGGGCCGCTTGATATCGTGCACACATGCACACACTTAGCATAATATCGGGACGAGAGGCACATAGATATAGCAATGATCCAATCATAGAGCGATAAACCTTTTGATCAACCGGTTTACCATCCTTAGTCAAATCAAGATGTCCACTAGTAGGCATGGGAGTATTCATACCTTTACTTTCTTGCATGTTGAACTTCTTGAATAAGTCCTTGGTGTACTTTGTTTGAGAAACAAAGGTGCCTTCCTTAGTTTGCTTGATTTGCAAACCGAGAAAGAACTTGAGTTCACTCATCATAGACATCTCAAACTTCTCCGACATTAGCTTTCCAAACTTCTCACTAAAATGAGGGTTAGTTGAACCAAATATGATATCATCAACATAAATTTGGCATACAAATAATTCACCATTAACCCTTTTAGTGAAAAGAGTAGAATCTATCTTTCCAATCTCAAAGCCTTTTTCAATAAGGAACTTGGTCAAGCATTTAAACCACGCTCTAGGAGCTTGTTTAAGACCATAAAGAGCTTTGTGAAGTTTGTAAACATGATTAGGTTTCTTAGGATTGACAAAGCCAGGAGGTTGCTTAACATAAACTTCCTCCTCAATTTCACCATTTAGAAAAGCACTTTTAATGTCCATTTGGTATAGGGTGATATCATGGTGATTAGCATAGGCAAGTAAGATGTGGATGGACTCAAGTCTAGCAACGGGGGCATATGTCTCACCGTAGTCCATACCTTCGACTTGAGTGTAGCCTTGGGCGACTAGACGAGCTTTGTTGCGGACGACTTGACCATCTTCATCTTGCTTGTTACGAAACACCCATTTGGTACCAATGATGTTGTGGTTGTTGTCGGGCTTCTCGACCAATGTCCACACTTGGTTTCTCTCAAAGTAGTGTAGCTCTTCATGCATGGCATTTATCCAATCTGGATCTTCCAATGCTTCTTCAACCTTCATAGGTTCAATGCTAGAGATGAATGAATAATGTTCACAAAAATTAGCCAAACAAGTTTTAGAGCGAGTGATTCTCCCGGTTTGGATATCATTGTAGATTTGCTCGACGGGATGGTCTTTGGCGACTCTTGCTCGAACTCGTGGGAGCTTTTGCTTTGTTCGGGGTGGAACATCTTCTTCATCTTGTCCTTCTTCTTGGCCTTCTTCATTGTTGACGTTGTCGTTCTCTTGTCGTGGTGGAGAGGGAGGTTGATGAGGTTCATCTTGGTGTACTTCCTCGTTTTCTTCATCTTGATGTGTTCCACTTGTGGATGCTTCCGTATCAACTCTTGGTTCACCTTGTCGTGAGGTAGAAGCTTCCACTTGGACGGACGAGGTACTCTCCTTCACCTCCATTGGACGAATCTTGCCGATAGACAAGTCTTGGATTGCTTCCGAAGGGTCTTTGTCTCCTACATCAATTGGCAATTGCTCTACTTGCGAGCCGTTAGATTCATCAAACTTCACATCTACCGTCTCTTCAACCTTTCGGGTGAAATTGTTGTAGACACGGTAAGTGTGAGAGTTTGAGCCATAACCAAGTAGGAAACCTTCATGAGATTTAGGAGCAAATTTAGAACGACGATGCTTATCAAGAATGTAGCACTTTGAGCCGAATACTCGAAAGTATCCAACTTGGGGTTTGTTACCGGTGAGGAGCTCGTATGCCGTCTTGTCGAGTAGCTTGTGAAGATACAAGCGATTTGTTGCATGACAAGCTGTCTCAACCGCTTCCACCCAAAAGTGTTTTGGAGTCTTGTACTCATCAAGCATCGTTCTTGCCATCTCAATAAGAGTTCGGTTCTTCCTCTCAACAACCCCATTTTGTTGAGGTGTGTACGTAGCCGAGAACTCGTGTGAAATCCCTTCTTCGTCAAGAAAGGTATCCACATTTGCGTTCTTGAACTCCGTTCCGTTGTCACTCCGAACCTTCTTGATTTTCACGTCAAATTGATTTTGGGCCTTCCTAGCGAAGTTTTTGAAGATCTTTTGGACCTGTGATTTATCATCAAGAAAGAACACCCACGCAAATCTTGAAAAATCATCAACTATGACTAGACGAAATGAGTTACCACCGAGACTCTTGTAGGCATTGGGACCAAAGAGATCCATATGAAGTAGCTCGAGCGGTCTTCTCGTGGTCATGATGTTCTTCACGGGGTGACTTCCTCCAACTTGTTTTCCTGCCTGACAAGCACTACAAAGTCTATCCTTGTCAAATATAACATCTTTTACTCCAAGGATATGATCACCTTTAATAAGCTTATCAAGATTTCGCATGCCCACATGACCTAGCCTTCTATGCCACAACCATCCTTTAGAAGATTTAGCAATTAAGCAAGTTCTAGGTTGAGCCTTTTTAGTGAAATCAACAATGTAAAGATCACCTCTACGTATACCGGTAAAGACCATTTTATGATTGTCTCTTCGAAAAACTTGGCAATCTACTTCAGTAAATAGGACATTGAAACCGAAATCAGCAAGTCTAGATACTGAAAGTAAATTGTACCCAAGAGATTCAACGAGCATGACATTTTGTATGGAGCTATCATGTGAGATGGCCACCTTACCGAGGCCAACCACCTTACCCTTTGAGTTATCACCAAAAGTGACGTACTTTCGAGGGCCGTCGTTTTCAGCAAGCTCATGAAACATATCTTTGTCTCCGGTCATATGATCAGTACATCCACTATCAAGGACCCATTCCTTTCCTCCAGCCATGTAGCCGCAAAGATTTGCCATAAGACCAAAGTGTCTCAACGCATCATCAAGATCGTAGTCACTATTCATCATCCTCATCATAGTATCCATGTTCTATATCGTCTTGTGATTGATCAACTCCTAGAGAGGGTAATTCATTAGAAGTATGACCGTAACAATGTTCATCTCTATGGATTCTAATGACTTCGGAAATGATATTGCTAATAATTCCAACATCTCCTTTGGCACGCATGAGATCACGAAGTTCAAATAGACAATCATCAAACTTAGGATCACTAGTATTCATCTTACTCAAGGCTATAGACCTATGGAGAATTTTGTCTAGATTTTTCAAGGAATAATTTGGAAATCGTTCCTCAAGAAATCTCCATATAGTATAGGCACAATCAAGAGTGGGTAAGCTAGCAATCAAATTTTTGGGCAATCCTCTAATGATAAGATTGATAGTTCTAAGATTGCGAATCATGTCAAGATCCTCATCGGGTGTGGGATGCAAAGGGTCAATATGAGGTGCACAAGGGCTAGTAATGTACTTGTTCAAATGATATTCATTGAAAATCTCAAGCATCTCATTTTTCCACTCATGGAAGAACTCTCCATCAAGAATAGGCACTCTATGTCTAAGACTCCCCAATGTAGACACATCCATCTTCCTCCAATGGTGATTAAACCAAAGCAATGGAGACCAATGCTCTGATACCAATTGAAAGGATCGAGAAGAGGTGTCTAGAGGGGGGGAAGGTGAATAGACTCTAATCAAGAAAAGTTGCAGTTTTTAATTTCTTTAGGTTGAAGTAGAGTTTTGGCACAAGTTTAAACATTCACTATACATATCAAGCAAGCATGACAAGAGTATATGAGCAGCGGAAAGTAAAGCATGCAAGTTGCAAGAATATAAAGGGAAGGGAGACACAGAGATTTTTTATCCGTGGTTCCGATAGGTGGTGCTATCGTACATCCACGTTGATGGAGACTTCAACCCATGAAGGTTAACGGTTGCGCGAGTCCACGGAGGGCTCCACCCATGAAGGGTCCACGAAGAAGCAACCTTGTCTATCCCACCATGGCCGTCGCCCACGAAGGACTTGCCTCAGTCGGGTAGATCTTCACGAAGTAGGCGATCTCCTTGCCCTTACAAACTCCTTGGTTCAACTCCACAATCTTGACGGAGGCTCCCAAGTGACACCTGACCAATCTAGGAGACACCACTCTCCAAGAGGTAATAAATGGTGTGTTGATGATGAACTCCTTGCTCTTGTGCTTCAAATGATAGTCTCCCCAACACTCAACTCTCTCTCATAGGATTGGATTTGGTGGAAAGATGATTTGAGTGGAAAGCAACTTTGGGAAGGCTAGAGATCAAGATTTATGTGGTTGGAATGGACTATCTTGACCTCAACACAAGTGTAGGTGGTTCTCTCTTAGAAAATGTATGTTGGAAGTGTAGGCATGTTCTGATGGCTCTCTCCACGAATGAAGAGTGGGTGGAGGGGTATATATAGCCTCCACACAAAATCTAACCGTTACAAACAATTTACCAAACTCGGTGGGACCGATTCAGAGAACTCGGTCAGACCGATTTAGTTCATAATGTGACCGTTAGGCATTTCGGTGGGACCGAATAGATCAACTCGGTGGGACCGATGTGCTAGGGTTAGGGTAAAGCCTCATCTCGGTTTGACCGATTACACAACCTCGGTGGGACCGATTTGGGTAATAAGCAAAACAGAGAGTTGGCCAAGCAAACTCGGTGGGACCGATTGCATATCTCAGTGAGACCGAAATTATTGCAATAGGCAACATAGAGTTTGCAAGCCCATCTCGGTGAGACCGAGATCCCATCGGTGAGACCGAATTGATTAGGGTTTCTGGCAGTGGCTATGTCAAGAGAACTCGGTGGCGCCGGATAGAAAGTTTCGGTGGGGCCGAGTTTGACTTTTGGTTTGGGACATATTTGGATGTGAGAAAGTAGTTGAGGGTTTTGGAGCATATCACTAAGCACTTTGAGCAAGCAAGCCATTAAGCAACACCTCAACCCCTCTTAATAGTATTGGCTTTCCTATAGACTCAATGTGATCTTGGATCACTAAACTAGAAAATGCAGAGTCTTGAGCTTTGAGCTTGAGCCAATCCTTTGTCCTTGTCATCTTGAAGGGGTTCCACATCTTCTTGTCCACGCCACTCCATTTTTGAACTTATCTGAAATATACTGGGTGAAAACATTAGTCCAACAAGAGATATGTTGACATTAATTACCAAAATCACCCAGGGAGCACTTGTGCTTTCAAACATAAAGAGCCTTAATTGATTCCTCAACACTAGGCACAAAAATTTTCATCTTATGATTTTCTCATCATTAGAGATTCTATCAATACTTCTAGACATATCATCGATCTTATTCAGTTTTTCTTCTATTGTAGCATTGAAAACCTTTTGAGTATTGATAAATTATTTAATATTATTCTCAAGATTAGAGGTGTTCCTATTATTATTATAAGAAGGATTACCATAGAAATTACCGTAATTATTAGAGGAATTACTAGGAAAAGGCCTAGGATTGAAATTACCTCTATAAGCATTGTTATTGAAATTGTTTCGAGAGATAAAATTCACATATATGGCATAACTATTTTGCTCAATCAAAGTAGACAAAGGCACATCATTCAAATCAATAGGAGCACTTTTATTAGCAACTAATTTCATAAGAGCATCAACTTTTTCACTCAAAGAAGAAATTTCTTCAACCGAATTAACTTTTTTACTAGTAGGAGCTCTTTCGATATGCCATTGTGAATAATTTGCCATAATATTATCAAGCAATTTTGTGGCTTCACCCAAAGTAATTTCCATAAAAGTACCACCCACGGCGGAATCTAAAAGATTACGAGAAACAAAATTCAACCCCGCATAAATTTTTTGTATGATCATCCAAAGATTTAACCCATGAGTTGGGCAATTCCTTAGCATCAATTTCATCCTTTCCCAAGATTCTGCAACATGCTCATGTTCAAGTTGCTTGAAATTCATGCTGGGTTCTAAGGGAAATAAGTTTTGCGGGAGGAAAATACTTAGTAATAAAAGCATCCTTGCACTTATCCCAAGAATCAATACTATTGAGAGGCAAAGAAAAAAACCAAATTTTTGCACGATCTCGCAAAGAAAACGGAAATAATTTCAACTTCACAATATCATTGTCCACATCTTTCTTCTTTTGCATATCACATAATTCCACGAATGTGTTAAGATGGGATGCGGCATCCTTGTTAGGAGTACCGAAAAATTGATCTTTCATAACTAGATTCAACAAAGCGACATTAATATCAGAAGACTCCGCACTAGTGGCGGGAGGAGCAATCGGAGTGCTAATAAAATAATTGTTGTTGGTATTGGAGAAATCACACAATTTGGTGTTCTATTGAGTCATTGTGACTATGCAACAAGATTGCACTCAAAAACAGATCTGATGAGAAAACGGCGAACGAAAAAAAAGAGGGCGAATAAAACGGCAAATTTTTGTGAAGTGGGGGAGAGGAAAATGAGAGGCAAATGGCAAATAATGTAAATTGCAAGGAGATGAGATTTGTGATTAGGAACCTGGTAGATGTTGATGATGTCTCCCCGGCAACGGCGCCAGAAATTCCTTTTGATACGGCTTGAACTACGCCGGTATTTCCCCAAAGAGGAAGGGATGATGCAGCACAGCTACGGTAGGTATTTCCCTCGGAGATGAGACCAAGGTTATCGAACCAGTAGGAGAACCACGCAACACTACATGAACGGCACCTGCACACAAACAACAAATAGTCGCAACCTGGCGTATTAAAGGGGTTGTTAATCCCTTTCGGGCAACGGCGCCAGAAATTGGCAAGTAGACGGGATAAAAAATATGATAGATTGATAGATGCAAATAAAATTCAGCGAGATATTTTTGGGTTTTTGGCTTAATAGATCTGAAAAGAAAAGCAAATAAAAATAGATCGCGAAGGCAAATATAATAAAGAAGAGACCCGGGGCCGTAGATTTCACTAGTGGCTTCTCTCGAGAAAAATAGCAAACGGTGGGTAAACAAATTACTGTTGGGAAATTGATAGAACTTCAAATACTCATGATGATATCCAGGCAATGATCATCATATAGGCATCCCGTCCAAGATTAGTAGACTGACTCCTGCCTGCATCTACTACTATTACTCCACACATCGACTGCTATCCAGCATGCATCAATTGTATTAAGTTCATGGGAAAATGGAGTAATGCAATAAGAACGATGACATGATTTAGACAAGATCTATTTATGTAGAAATAGACCCCATCTTGTTATCCTTAATAGCAATGATACATACGTGTCGGTTCCCCTTTTGTCACTGGGATCAAGCACCGTAAGATCGAACCCATCACAAAGCACTACTTCCCATTACAAGATAAATAGATCAAGTTGGCCAAACAAAACCCAAATATCGGAGAAGAAATACGAGGCTATAAGTAATCATGCATATAAGAGATCAAAAGACTCAAATATCTTTCATGGATAAAAACATAGATCAGATCATAAACTCAAAGTTCATCGGATCCCAACAAACACACCACAAAAATAGTTACATCAAATAGATCTCCAAGAGACCATTGTATTGAGAATCAAAAGAGAGAGAGGAAGCTATGTAGCTACTAACTACGGACCCGTAGGTCTACAATGAACTACTCACGCATCATTGGAGAGGCACCAATGAGGATGATGAACCCCTCCGTGATGATGTCTAGATTGGATCTGGTGGTCCTGGAACTTGCGGCGGCTAGAATTGATTTTCGTCGACTCCCCTAGGGTTTCTAAAATATTGGGGGTATATATAGAGTAAAGAGGCGGTGCGGGAGGCCACCGAGGTGGGCACAACCAACCTGGGCGCGCCTGGGGGCCCAGGCGCGCCCTGGTGGGTTGTGCCCCCCTCAGGGCACCCCCCAAGATGCTTCTCCAACCCATTGGGTGTCTTATAGTCCATAAAAAATCCACAAATTTTTTTGCTGCATTTGGACTCCGTTTGGTATTGATTTCATGCGATGTAAAAAACAAGCAGAAAACAGCAACTGGCACTTGGCACTATGTTAATAGGTTAGTACCAAAAAATAATATAAAATGATTATAAAATGACTGTAAAACATACAAGAATGATAATATAACAGCATAGAACAATAAAAAATTATAGATACGTTGGAGATGTATCACCTACACAAGGATGTGAACCTTCCACGAGTGGATGCTCTAGCTCAGGGACTCTCTACATTGATAAGCTCAGAGGCGGAGCTATGTGTACTCCAGCCCCCCTCCCCCCGACCTTTGACCATGTTTTGAAGGAAAAAAATCAGGATGGCTTAGGTTCAAAAAGTTTGGATATAGATGGGTTGTGGGAGATGGTACCAGAATTAGGTTCTGGGAGGACATTTCGTTTGGTACATCTCCTCCCTCTATCCAATTCTGGCCCTGTTGCATTTGTCACTAGCAATGCTCTAGCATTTGGGAGGGCCATTCAATTAAACTCACCTTTATAAGGAACTTTTCTTGTGCTATGATGGAATCCTTGTATATCCTTAAACAAATTGTGACTCTCATTTGGTAACATGAATCTAAAGGTGAATATTCAACCAGTTCTTTGTATAGCATTATCAACTTTAGGGGTGTTCAACCCATACACATACCACATGTCTGGTATATTTTGGTTCCCCCCTAAAGTTCAAGTTTCCCTCTGGCTATTATCTCAGAACAAGCTTATGGCTAGCAGATGGGTCTTGGTAATCGATCTCTTCCGGCGTGTTCGAGGGGTCGTCGTGCCTCACTTTGTCTTTCTGAAGTCGGAGCTGTTGAGGAGAAGTCCTTGCGGTGATGATGACTAATACCTCCTTTTAGTGATCCGGTAATGGAATAGAAAAGTATATCCCACACCTATTTCCCCAGAGGTGACCCCGGGTTCGAACCACGAGAGGAAGATTCCCTTGAAGTGATGGTCTCTAGCAAGCTTTCGTCAAAGGATCATGTCACGACCCGGATTTGGTAAAATCCAAGTCTCTGTGCTTACTGTGCTATCCCTGGATCGTAGCTAGCACACACAGTAACAAGAATGAATATCAGTAAAACATACCTCATTTTACTGCAACGGTAGATCCAGAATTAAATAAATACATACCATTGGCACAGCTCAATGCTAGCACACAGCGGAATTATACGCAGTCGCTAAGTTAGGGCTCCATCAATGCCACTGGGCTCATTGAGTGTTTGACAGTAACCCTATTGTCTCTTAATCTGTCAAGATCTGCACATGACAGGTGCAAGCGAGTACATGGAATGTACTCGCAAGTTGCAAAGGAAGGTTTAACAGAATATATATGCAGGGTGAGTATTGATGGAGGTTTCCTTTGCATAAAGCCAATTTTCTCCTATACTAAATTTTGAAACTTTCTTTGAAAACAAAATAAAAAAATTTGTATAAAGATAGGAGTGAGACATTTGGATATACGCACCAAAGCTCATTCTCCAAAATTAGTTTAAAACATACATAGGGTTGAAGTGAAACACATTCCCTATGCTCAATCCTCAACCTAACCCTTAAAATAGACTTTTAGAAAAGAAAGGGGAGATTCTTCTTCAGTCCAAGTCTTCAGTTGCTCAAAATTGCCCGTAACTGGGGGCACGGCTAATCGATTAGGTTTAACCCTCTGCAGAGGTCGTACACGTTCCCTGCATGACACAATCAACCCCGTTTATCGTTACACACTTGGGTGCACGACCAGGAGGAGATTGTGACGGAGCCTTTCCGTAACAGCCCCCTATACCGACCAAGCCGCCCGTAACTTCGGCACGAAGGCCTCTCTCCGATGGCGGTCCTGGGGTAGGGTTTCCCGTTAGTACTAAGCTAAGCCAGAGCCCATAATAGCATGCGGCTGTACTGGAAGCTACATCAAACTGTACTTGGAAGATCTCAGTCCCCTGGACGGCGGTCCCCACCAAAAACCTGTGTGCAAGACCCCAGTCGGGCGCATTCACTGCAAGACCCCGATTGGGTGCAATCACTTCTAGACGTTCCCGTCAATACCATTCCGCCCAGAGAGTAGAAGTAAAAATAGTATATATATTTTTTGTTTTTCAAAAGTTTTCACAAAAATGTTGCCCCAAAAGAGGGCAAGTTTATTTGTTTAAAATTTGTTTGATTTTCAACCCGCCCATTTGTGCAAGCGCGTCCAAGCATGGTAGTAAGTCTTGTTCCTAAGGCTCTAGCTAGTAATAATACTTTGCAAAACTTTTGCAAAACATGCATAGTATTAAATTTAAAGAGATATGCATAATAAAAAAATATAGGTCAGGGCATGATCAAATTGCAACTTGCCTGGGTCTCTTGAAGATGAAATATTCTACTCTTAGTCGTCTCTCCTTCACCTTACGATATATCTAAGGATACAAGAAAATAATTCAACACACAACAAAATCCAAAAGAAGATCCAAATAAAAGATACGAATTCACAATACAAATTATTTAGTTTTTACTATTACTAAGCTAGTTACTATGGTGTGGTAGGGTTGAGATAGGATCGAGTTGGCTTGACTGAAAATATGACATAAATCATATTCCGAGGTTGGATCAAATTGATACAAGTTAGGATGATGGGTTGAAGGGTTGCGAGGCAAGGTTCTACGACAAAGACTATAATGGGTTTGATTGCAATATTGACTTGGGTCCAATGAAAATGGTAGATGGAGTTGGTGGCATAAGGTTTATGTTACAAAATTTATGTAACATTTCCTAAGTCCAAATTTGTATAATGATGGCATATGACCAAAGAGGTTTTCTAGGGATCAATCTAAGAGATTTAACTTAGTATCAAATTTTATTTTAATGAAGTTATTAAACAATTATCAAGAAGGTCAAATTAAGGTGTTGATATTAAAACAGTGACTAAACCTTGCTGAAAAATTATGCCATGAGTTCCAACAGAAAGGTGATGTCCTAAGGTCAAACTTTCATATAATAAACATTTTTTTATGATTTATAGATTAGAAGATATAGCAAAAGCACTCAATTTAACATTTAAATCAAAACTAAATTTTAACTTGCCAAAAACTGAGATCTTGAATTTTTATAATAAACTAGATGTTCCAAGGAATCCGAGGATATAAATTTGTCGAATTTGGACATACGGTTTAGAAGATATGATTTTCTGATGAAGTTTGGATATTTTCCTGAAAATGTATTACGGGATTAAGATTAGGCTGCCACGTGTCATGTCCTTATTGGGTAATACCTATTTTTTCAGAACCGAGATTAAGAACACAGAGCTCACCGGAGATGGCTGACGGTCGCCGGAATTAGGCGGCGGGCGGCTCGGACTTGCTCGGGTGAAGGGGAGAGGCGCACGGTGTGGAGGAGGGCGTGCAGGTATCGAAGAACTCGACAGTGTGCTCGGGTTCGTCCTCGGGCGTTGGAGAGGTATGGCTGGAGTTCGTCGGAATGCCGGCGGAACTCGTGTTGCGTGGTGCGCGTGCCCTGGATGCATATTAGAAGAACATAAGGGGTCAGGGAGGTGCGCCATGAAAAATCAAGAGGGATGGCAAGGGAAAGATGTCCTGGGTACAACAGAGTTCGTCGGAATCCTCTTCGAAAGCAGCGGCTGTGCGAGAACTTCTGGCGAGAAATTGTGACTGATGGTGTGGGGATAGATCTCCCATAGGAGAGGGATTCAGATGAGGGGAAAACTGGCAACGCGGGGAGGGTCTTATAGGGTCGAGGGGAGACCGGAGGTGAGCGGGGCGTCGGCAGCAGGACCGTGCCTGTGTCGCGCCCAGCGGCTGGACCGCGCTAGTCTCGCGCGCGACAGCAGGACGGGCCGATGGCGACCAGTTGGGGGCAGCTCAGGGGTGCGAAAGGCGGGGCCTTTCCACCCATCTCTATAGGTCGCGAGGCGCTGGGTAACTGGTGAGGTGGCGTCGAGGTCTTGGATGCCGGGGCGGCGGCCCTGGTGGTGGTGTCGCGGTGCTCATGGGCAAAGCCCGTGCCTTGGTGCTGCTCAGTGACCATGGTCGTGTGGGCGGCATGGTCGCCGGGGTGTGGCGTTCAGTGGCGGTGACTATGGGCCTGGGTGAAAACCTGTTCTATCTTCGGACGGACCGGCGGCGGCAAAGCTTGCTCCCTTCCTGAAGGCGTCGTCGCGGCCATCATTGCGCGTCGTGTTGCTCTAGGGGAAACTCTGACTCTCGGGTCGGGTGGTGGCGGCGCTCCGGTGTCGTATCCTTCCTGAAGGCACCGCCTTGGAGCCCACGGTTCGTCATATGCGGCTTCATCTCTTCGCGGTGGCGTGTTCACGGTCGAGGACCCGGCTGCTCTTGTAGTGCTTGGGGTGGTGTTGCTGTGCTCAGCGCTTATGTTTCTTGCCTTAGGTGTGTGCGTGTGTTGTGGTGGCGTGCGTTTGTACCGGGTTGTTGTTGGTCGACGCTTTATATATAAAGCGGGGCGAAAGCCTTTTTGGGTAGGTGAGCGGGGCGTCGCCGGATTTATGGCGTTAATGATGGCTGTTTCTAATGCGTTTCCGGTGCGTTTACTCGCACTTAAAAGAGGGGAGTAAGTAAAGGGAGTCGTAGGGAACCGATTCCGGAGGTTAATTCTTGTGGGGAGGGGAAGGGGAGGCGCTAGGGTGTGGTTTGGCTGAAGGTTGCCTTGTCCCTGAAGGGTGAACATGAGGTTCCTGAGGAGGAAGATGGCGGTGAGGAGGAGCTGGGCTACTCACGTGATGGGCCTAGCCCAGTTAGGCTTAGATTTATTCAATTACTTATGTAAGTGCATAAAAAGTTTACTTAAACGGAAAATAAAATGTTTATATTAATCTATATATTATTCAGAGTCCAAGAAAAATAGTTTAAGAATTTAATAGATTGATTTTATCAATGCTTTATGTACTTAATTGAATTACACAAAAATTCATATTAGAGATTTTGCAAATTCCCATAATGATAAATATTTTCAAATATATTTTTGGAGAAGTCACATTATCTCCTCTCATTAAATTTAGTTGAATAATTTGGAAATATTTAATTGGCGTTAAATTTGCAAATAAGATCTAATTTCAAATGGAACCCCAAAATTCAAAAGAACTCCAAATTTTCAAATAACTCCTTTTTATGAAATATCTATCCACCATGTTTGAGAAATTCATTTTATTCTCACTCCATAATATTGAATATGGTTTCAAAATATTTCATAGGAGTCCGAAAGAGAAGAAATCTAAACTCAATTTTTTTTGAAACAATACTCAAAAGGGTTTTAATTTCCCTTGAAAATCATAGCAACTCACTCAGTAATAATAAATATTAACATTCCAAAATTAGGAAAATTTTGGGATGTTACAGATCAATTCTAGCTTTTGACTGGATCAATCAAGCAAACAGTGGTTCAAACACTTATAATAAAAAAGAGGTACGTGTATGAGGTCTTAATGCTTACAACCATGCATTTGTGTTGGGACCAGATATGATCTTAATTTGTGCGCTGGAAGTCACCCACTGAGATGTGCTTGTTACGAACCAAAGTGGGGGATGTGTCCAAATAACATCTTGATAGGCACGAGTCCTGCATCAAGAATCGTTTGTCCTACCGCAGGCCCTATCTATCACGCGGGGTTGCCTCGATAATTAAGATAATGAAATCAGACAAGCGCTTTGGGTGTTTAATGACTACACCTCATGTATCCCCAAGGATAGGATCCGTGTTACCCTACTAAATGTTATTGTCACTGGTGTTTTGTATAACACTTCACGGTCTCCTTGCTCCTAGCCTCACCATGGCTCAATCTCCATGATCCTGGGTACCTGCAGTGATGAAGATCGCGGACAAGACAAGAGACATCTACAGAACAATTTTATTTCACACATACGGGATGTTAATTCAAAGCCCATCCATTGATCCCCACAACAAATACAGAGGTTGTAAGGCCTATACCTCAACCCATACCTTACTGAACTACTCATACATGAAGATCAGATCGCAAGAAGAAAACATTGAAGAACACATCTTGAAGATTGATTGATTGCAAATATTTCTTACAATGGATGCCTTGTGCGATGCATGATTACAAGTATGAACTAGATGAGGAAGCACTATGGTGGTGATGGTGGCTATGGAGATGGAAATGGTGGCGACTAGGGTTTGTGGATGAAGATGATGATGATGTTCTGGCTTCTGTCGATGCTCACCTGTTGACATTTCGATGGGGTCCCCTTTATAGAAGTTATTCAGGTGGATGATCTGCCTCGTTTTCCACACCATACAGGTGCTTGCGCCCATATGGAATGCCATCTTTTGTGCTGTCTTCGCAGACACGCCTCCTGTTGATTCCTTCTTTCTTCATTTCCCTTCCTTTCCATTCCACACGTGATTTCTTCCCTTTTTAGCACATTTTCTGTGGAAACACATCAAAGGGAGCATTTGTGGAATCAGTTGCATCCATTAGTCATTAGTGGCAATATCGAAGCGGATATCTCTTTTTAAATGAAATATCTCAGTTTAAACTAAGGTAGATGAGTGTAAAAATATCACTCATCAATGACACGAGACGGGTGGTCGGTTCCGGCGCTCGCTCTGTTGGAGATATGCCCTAGAGACAATCATGTATGATGATATTTCCTATGTGTTTATGAATAAAGATAGTCCTTGGACATTATCAATGATGTGTATCAGCAAGTACGTGACTTGTTTGTGGGACTATGCATTGTATGATGACTATCCTAAAAGGTCCCTAGTCGAAAGGGCTGTGTGGACGCGCAGCCGACTAGACTAGCATATGACACGATCGATGGCTTGATCTCACTAGCCATGGAGCATTGGATGCTAACCAGATAATATGGACTCGGAAGGATCTAGTCGGATTTGATGTAGTCGGATCCGAGTTGAGATAAGGTCCGAGTCGGACAGACCCAACTATGAGACGCAGCGATATGTCATCTGTGAGTCTCTAGTACAACATACATTCTATGTCCTAAGACCTGAGCTGGCACATGTACTCGGGATGGTGATAGACCTGCTTTGGGCCGACCAAACGCTACTCTATGACTGGGTAGTTACAAAGGTAGGTTTCGGGCTTGTCCAGACCTATGCTGTGAGACATGGTCGAGCAAGATGGGATTTGCCCCTCCGATCCGGAGAGATATACTCTGGGCCCCTCGTGTGATCCGACCAGGATAAGCATGGCCATGCGACAAGGATTATGAGATAATCTGGTTTGTGGTCGGCATCACTGGAACGAGAAAGAGGTCGGGCTAGCACAAGGATGACAGACTCGCCTTGAGCCCGACAACATATATCGTGTGGCAAAAGGAAGGGAAGTGTGATGTACAGGTTCACCAACCGGCTTCATTGTCTGCTTGGTGGTCAGCACGCCTTGCTAGAGGCCGCTACCAGCCGAGCAGGTCGGAGGTGATCCGACCTGCGACCAAGCCGACTTGAACCTAAGGGGTCGCGCGCTTAAGGGAAGGAACCTGTGAGGCCGGATCGGACTCCATGAGTCAGATGTGATCCTACTCAGACTCGGATCCTGGCCGAATAGATTTGGGGCTTTAGGGTCCGTGTGAGGCCCAAGTGTTGAGCCCGCGACGGACGCCTATATAAAGTGGAGGTGCGGCACACTCATTTGGTTGATCACTTCGGCGCTGTCACTAGGGTTTGCATGTGTTGCGAATATCCACCTCCACTCGTCGCCGACTGTGTGATCGGACCTAGCAGTCCGCCGCACGGTGTTCCTCCTGCACGCGCGTATACCGTTAGAGGCGGTGCACTTGCGCCGCTCCGGCGAACTTGTATGTGGGATCGGACGACCGGCTATTCGGGGGAGATCGGACGGTGTAACATCCCCAGCATCACACTACAGTAATCTCCCCCTAATGAAGGTCATGTCATCATGATCATCGTGCCAAAATGCCACTTGTCCAAAATCTGCTTCAAATTCAAATTCAAATTGCATGTCAAATATTTGCTTCTCCTTTCATGCAAATAAAACAGTTCATCCTATGGCAAATAATCCCTAGATATTTGTCATGTTGAAGCCAACATTTTTGGAATTCCCAAATTGCCCCTGGGAATTTATTATCTGGTCCAGCAGTATTTAAGATGTCCTTTTCATTTTCTAAAAATGCTTGGACAACTCCTGAAGGCCCCAAACTTTTTGTGGCAGTGCACAATAATTCTTTGGAATTGTTTTAGCCAGTGGCATAATTTTGCAAGGTCATTAGTGGCTAAAAGAAAAGGCAAAATGCTGCTGGAAAAGAAAAACAAATAAAAAAAAGGAAAACAACTCCCCCTCCTGGGCCAGACGGCCCAGTTGGCCGACCCACGTGGCCCAACTGGCCAGCCGGCCCAACCGCGGCCTACTTAGGCCTCCCCACCACCAAACCCTAGCCCAGATCCCCCTCACTCCCTCCCTCGTCTCTCCCCTCATCCCGATCCAGATCGGGGCAGCGCCCCTACGCTCGCCGCCGTTTGCCCCGCCCTCGACGCCGTCGGCACCCACCGTCGCCGCCTCGTCCCACCACCTCCTCACCGGCGCCAGCTCCCCGCCGGACCGCCTCGTCACCTCTCCTACCCCGCGTCTAGCTCCAGCCACCGTCGCCGCTGATGCAGCGCCCGAGCACCCTGACGCCGAAGTCGTTCGCCATCGCCGGCGCCACGCACGTCGTCCCCATCCTCCTCCTCGACACCCGCTGCCCTTGACCCTACGGCCACGCCGGTGAGGCCCCGTCCTCTCATCCTCCCGCGCGCGCTCGACCCCCCGTGCCGCGCAACGCGCGCCCCACCGTCCGCCTACGTACGCGCCGTCCTCGCTCGCCTGTCGTGCGCCCCAAGCCACAACCGCGCACGCCCCGGCCTCCACTTGCTCGCCCCCGCGTGCGCCCCATGCCCCTTGCCGCTCGCAGTGCCTCCGGACACCTGCGCGTGCGCCCGCCGCCTCCTGTTCTACTGCTGCTACTGCGCTGACCACCCGCTGCCGCCACGGAACCGCGACCTCCTCACCGGAGCGCTCGCACCTGCCGTGGCTCGCGTCGCCGTAGCCTCCCCTGCCGCTCCACCCATGCTGCCTCCCGCCGGGCGCCCCTGTCCTGCCTCACGCTGCCGCCCCGCCTCGCTCCACCGCGGGCGCCTACCTCCGCCGCCTCCGACGGCCGTGCCCCTGCTAGCCCCACCACCGCCAGAGCCCCCGCCGGGGACCGCCCTCGCTAGCTCCTCGTCGAGGCCATGGCCTCCGCCGGCGCCCTCCATCACGCCTGTGCGTGTTCGGGCGGACGCCCACGCCCAGGCGCCCGCATCCACCACCCGGTAGCCCGCTAGGCCAATGACTTGTGGGCCCAACGCCCTTTAAAAAAACAAAAGAATTTTAAAAAAAATATTTGGGGGGGGGGGGGGGGGGGGGGGGGGGGGGGGGGGGGGGGGGGGGGGGGGGGGGGGGGGGGGGGGGGGGGGGGGGGGGGGGGGGGGGGGGGGGGGGGGGGGGGGGGGGGGGGGGGGGGGGGGGGGGGGGGGGGGGGGGGGGGGGGGGGGGGGGGGGGGGGGGGGGGGGGGGGGGGGGGGGGGGGGGGGGGGGGGGGGGGGGGGGGGGGGGGGGGGGGGGGGGGGGGGGGGGGGGGGGGGGGGGGGGGGGGGGGGGGGGGGGGGGGGGGGGGGGGGGGGGGGGGGGGGGGGGGGGGGGGGGGGGGGGGGGGGGGGGGGGGGGGGGGGGGGGGGGGGGGGGGGGGGGGGGGGGGGGGGGGGGGGGGGGGGGGGGGGGGGGGGGGGGGGGGGGGGGGGGGGGGGGGGGGGGGGGGGGGGGGGGGGGGGGGGGGGGGGGGGGGGGGGGGGGGGGGGGGGGGGGGGGGGGGGGGGGGGGGGGGGGGGGGGGGGGGGGGGGGGGGGGGGGGGGGGGGGGGGGGGGGGGGGGGGGGGGGGGGGGGGGGGGGGGGGGGGGGGGGGGGGGGGGGGGGGGGGGGGGGGGGGGGGGGGGGGGGGGGGGGGGGGGGGGGGGGGGGGGGGGGGGGGGGGGGGGGGGGGGGGGGGGGGGGGGGGGGGGGGGGGGGGGGGGGGGGGGGGGGGGGGGGGGGGGGGGGGGGGGGGGGGGGGGGGGGGGGGGGGGGGGGGGGGGGGGGGGGGGGGGGGGGGGGGGGGGGGGGGGGGGGGGGGGGGGGGGGGGGGGGGGGGGGGGGGGGGGGGGGGGGGGGGGGGGGGGGGGGGGGGGGGGGGGGGGGGGGGGGGGGGGGGGGGGGGGGGGGGGGGGGGGGGGGGGGGGGGGGGGGGGGGGGGGGGGGGGGGGGGGGGGGGGGGGGGGGGGGGGGGGGGGGGGGGGGGGGGGGGGGGGGGGGGGGGGGGGGGGGGGGGGGGGGGGGGGGGGGGGGGGGGGGGGGGGGGGGGGGGGGGGGGGGGGGGGGGGGGGGGTTTATTATTTTCTTTTTCAAATTTTTTTTAAACGTTCCAGGGGCTGGGCCCCTACTGTGAGTGGCACAGGGGCCATAGCGGGCTAATGGGTGCTGGGCGCTGCGGGTGCCCGACCCAGGGGAGGGCCGAGCTGGCGCAGAGGGGCGCCGGCGGTTGTGACCGTGGCCGGAGCAGGGCGGCGCGGCAGGGCTAGGCGGGGTAGCGGAGGCCGGCGCGGGCGAGGTCACGCGCGGGCCAGCGCGCGCGGGGAAGCGGCAGGGGGCGGTGAGCAGAGGCGGGCGGAGGCGCGGCGAGCGGTGCGCGGGAGTACCGCGAGCGCGAGCGGCGCGAGGCGGCGACGGAGGCAAGGCCCGGGTGGCGCGGCCACGGGCGCGGTGGTGACGATGCGGGCGAGGGAGCAGCGAGACGGCGCGGTCGGGGGCGCTGGCGACGGGGCTCGGCCGGGGCGCGGCGCGGCAGCACGCGGCAGCAGCAGCAGGGGCGAGCGGGAGGAGCGGCCGAGCGGGCGGGGACGGCGCGTGCGGAGAAGAGCAAGGCGAGCGCCGGCGAGAGGGGACGGGGAGGAGGAGGACCGGGGTCCTCACCGCGACGCGTAGGGGCAAGGCAGTGGGGCGCGGGGAGGAGGACGGGGACGGCGTTCCGGCGCGGAGAGGGATGAGGAGGCGAGGAGGCAGGCCGGCGTGGTGGCTCCGGCGAGGTCCAGGCGGCGACGTCGTATCGGGCGGCGTCGGCGAACGGCGGCGAGCGCTGGGGCGCTGCCCCGATCTGGATCGGGATGAGGGGGAGAGACGGGGGAGTGAGCGAGGGGGTGAGGGGGGCGACGGGTTAGGGTTTCGGGGGATGGAGAGGTAGGCCATATAGGCCAGGGGCGGGGTGGGCCGGCTGGCTGGCCAGCTGGGCCAGTTGGGCCGGGGGGTGTTTTTTTTTATCTTTTCTGTTTTCTTTTCTTTTGTCTTTTTTTTATTTATTCTCATTTTCTGTTTTGTAATAGTTAGGGCTCAAATTGAATTTTGTAAAACATGTGACATGGTCCATAAATCACAGTGCAACTTATCCTAGCTCCATAAATTAGTTTGGGGTATTTATCATTCCTTATTTACTTTAGATTAAATAAAAGGTATTTAATTATTGTTTTCAGCCACTGTTAGAGGATGTTTGAGTCACTTATCAAATTCCAATGATGTTGGTTACAATTTTAGAACTGCCTCTGGAATATTTGTTATTTATTGGACATTTTAGTTTCTGCGTTTGAACAACTTTTATTTTCCACTTTAATATAATTTGAATTTGAGTTTGGAGTTGAAATGCAATATGATGCTAATGATGATCATGCACTGTTAAACTTGCCGACTTGTCATTATCAAAAGTGATCACTGTGGCTAATGACAGGGGGTGTTACAACAATCTTATTCAAAGTATTAGGGTTTCGGTCGAAAACTCATCTATTACAAAGGGATTTCATTTTTTAACTTATTTTAACTCCAGGTTTTTTTTGCATTCAATATGCACCATTCAAAGCCACATCATCAATTTCAAACCCTTTTCTGAATTCATTTCCTTTTTTCATGTATTTAATGATATTTTTTGAGCTAAATGACCGTGAAATTGAAAAGCACTACAAATGAGCTCTGAAAAGGTTGAAACTTGGCATGGTATCATAATTTCACCCACGTAGCATGTGCTAAAAAGTTGAGAGGGTTACGGTGAAAACTAGATGCACTTCATGTACAAACTAGACAATCTCTTTCAAAGTATCACGGTTTCGGACAAAAACTCATCTATTACAAAGGAATTTCATTTTTTTAACTCATTTTAACTCCAGACTTTGTGTGTGTTCAATATGCACCATTCAAAGCCACATCATCTATTTTCAACCTTTTCTGATTTCATTTGCTATTTTTCATGCATTTAATGATTTTTTGAGCTAAATGACCCTAAAATTGAAAAACACTACAAATGGACTCTAAAGAGGTTGAAACTTGACATGGTATCATAATTTCACCCACATAGCATGTGCTAAAAAGTTGAGAGGGTTACGGAGAAAACTGGATGCACTTCGTGTACAAAGTTGACAATCTCTTTCAAAGTATCAGGGTTTTGGATGAAAACTCATCTATTACAAAGGGATCTCATTTTTTTTAACTTATTTTAGCTCCAGACTTTGTGTGCGTTCAATATGCACCATTCAAAGCCACATCATCAATTTTCAACCCTTTTCTGACTTCATTTCCTTTTTTCATGTATTTAATGATTTTTTTTGAACTAAATGATCGTGAAATTGAAAAGCACTACAAATGAGCACTGAAAAGGTTTAAACTTGGCATGGTATCATAATATCACCCACATAGCATGTGCTACAAAGTTGAGAGGGTTACGGCAAAAACTGGATGCACTTCATGTACAAACTAGACAATCACTTTCAAAGTATCACGGTTTCTGACGAAAACTCATCTATTACAAAGGGACTTCATTTTTTAACTTATTGTCACTCTAGACTCTTTGTGCATTCAATATGCACCATTCAAAGGCACATCATCAATTTACAACCCTTTTCTGACTTCATTTGCTATTTTTCATGCATTTAATAATTGTTTTGAGGTAAATGACCCTGAAATTGAAAAGCACTAGAAATGAGCTCTGAAAAGGTTGAAACTTGGCATGGTATTATAATTTCACCCACATAGCATGTGCTAAATAGTTGAAAGGGTTACGGCAAAAACTGGATGCACTTCATGTACAAAGTGAACAATCTCTTTCAAAGTATTAGGGTTTCGCACAAAAACTCATCTATTACAAAGGGATTTCATTTTTTAACTTATTTTAACTCCAGACTTTGTGTGCGTTCAATATGCACCATTCAAAGCCACATCATCAATTTTAAACCCTTTTCTGACTTCATTTCCTTTTTTCATGTATTTAATGATTTTATTGAGCTAAATGACCGTGAAATTGAAAAGCACCACAAATGAGCTCTGAAAAGGTTGAAACTTGGCATGGTATCATAATCTCACCCACATAGCATGTACTAAAAGTTGAGAGGGTTACGGCAAAAACTGGATGCACTTCGTGTACAAACTGGACAATCTCCTTCAAAGTATTAGGGTTTCAGACGAAAACTCATCTATTACAAAGGGATTTCATTTTTTAACTTATTTTAACTCTAGACTTTTTGTGCGTTCAATATGCACCATTCAAAGCCACATCATCAATTTTCAACCCTTTTCTGACTTCATTTCCTTTTTTCATGTATTTAAAGATTTTTTTGAACTAAATGACCGTGAAATTGAAAAGCACTGCAAATGACCACTGAAAAGGTTTAAACTTGGCATGGTATCATAATTTCACCCACATAGCATGTGCTACAAAGTTGAGAGGGTTACGGCAAAAACTGGATGCACTTCATGTACAAACTAGACAATCACTTTCAAAGTATCACAGTTTCTGACAAAAACTCATCTATTACAAAGGGACTTCATTTTTTAACTTATTGTCACTCTAGACTTTTTGTGCATTCAATATGCACCATTCAAAGATACATCATCAATTTACAACCCTTTTCTGACTTCATTTCCTTTTTTTCATGCATTTAATAACTGTTTTGAAGTAAATGACCCTGAAATTGAAAAGCACTAGAAATGAGCTCTGAAAAGGTTGAAACTTGGCATGGTATTATAATTTCACCCACATAGCATGTGGTAAATAGTTGAGAGGATTACGGCAAAAACTGGATGCACTTCGTGTACAAAGTGAACAATCTCTTTCAAAGTATTAGGGTTTCGCACAAAAACTCATCTATTACAAAGGGATTTCATTTTTTAACTTATTTTAACTCCAAACTTTGTGTGCGTTCAATATGCACCATTCAAAGCCACATCATCAATTTCAAACCCTTTTCTGAATTCATTTCCTTTTTTCTTGTATTTAATGATTTTTTTGAGCTAAATGACCGTGAAATTGAAAAGCACCACAAATGAGCTCTGAAAAGGTTGAAACTTGGCATGGTATCATAATCTCACCCACATAGCATGTACTAAAAGTTGAGAGGGTTACGGTAAAAACTGGATGCACTTCGTGTACAAACTGGACAATCTCCTTCAAAGTATTAGGGTTTCAGACGAAAACTCATCTATTACAAAGGGATTTCATTTTTTAACTTATTTTAACTCCAGACTTTTTGTGCGTTCATTATGCACCATTCAAAGCCACATCATCAATTTTCATCCCTTTTTTGACTTCATTTCCTTTTTTCATGTATTTAAAGATTTTTTTGAACTAAATGACCGTGAAATTGAAAAGCACTACAAATGAGCACTGAAAAGGTTTAAACTTGGCATGGTATCATAATTTCACCCACATAGCATGTGCTACAAAGTTGAGAGGGTTACGGCAAAAACTGGATGCACTTCATGTACAAACTAGACAATTACTTTCAAAGTATCACGGTTTCTGACGAAAACTCATCTATTACAAAGGGACTTCATTTTTTAACTTATTGTCACTCTAGACTTTTTGTGCATTCAATATGTACCATTCAAAGGCACATCATCAATTTACAACCCTTTTCTGACTTCATTTCCTTTTTTTCATGCATTTAATAATTGTTTTGAAGTAAATGACCCTGAAATTGAAAAGCACTAGAAATGAGCTCTGAAAAGGTTGAAACTTGGCATGGTATTATAATTTCACCCACATAGCATGTGCTAAATAGTTGAGAGGGTTACGGCAAAAACTGGATGCACTTCGTGTACAAAGTGAACAATCTCTTTCTAAGTATTAGGGTTTCGCACAAAAACTCATCTATTACAAAGGGATTTCATTTTTTAACTTATTTTAACTCCAGACTTTGTGTGCGTTCAATATGCACCATTCAAAGCCACATCATCAATTTCAAACCCTTTTCTGAATCCATTTCCTTTTTTCATGTATTTAATGATTTGTTTTTGAGCTAAATGACCGTGAAATTGAAAAGCACTACAAATGAGCTCTGAAAAGGTTGAAACTTGGCATGGTATCATAATCTCACCCACATAGCATGTGCTAAAAAGTTGTGACGGTTGCGGCAACAACTGGATGCACTTCGTGTACAAACTGGACAATCTTATTCAAAGTATTAGGGTTTCGGTCGAAAACTCATCTATTACAAAGGGATTTCATTTTTTAACTTATTTTAATTCCATATTTTTTTGCGTTCAATATGCACCTTCAAAGCCACATCATCAATTTTAAACCCTTTTCAGACTTCATTTCCTTTTTTCATGTATTTAATGATTTTTTGAGCTAAATGACCGTGAAATTGAAAAGCTCTACAAATGAGCTCTGAAAAGGTTAGAACTTGGCATGGTATCATAATTTCACCCACATAGAATGTGCTACAAAGTTGAGAGGGTTACGGCAAAAACATGGATGCACTTCATGTACAAACTGGACAATCTCTTTCAAAGTATCACGGTTTCGGACGAAAACTCATCTATTAGAAAGGAATTTCATTTTTTAACTTATTTTAACTCCAGAATTTTTGTGCGTTCAATAAGCAGCATTCAAAGCCACATCATCAATTTTCAACTTTTTCTGATTTCATTTGCTATTTTTCTTGCATTTGATGATTTTTTGAGCTAAATGACCCTGAAATTGAAAATCACTATGAACTCTGAA
>JAAAWM010009604.1:0-2500 GCA_036873465.1 Thinopyrum obtusiflorum
ACAGGTCCGACCTCGGCCATGTGGTTTGGGTCAGCCTTCGTGTACCGCGTCTTCACCATGGCCCAGGCCTCCCTGGGGGGGGGGGGGGGGGGGGGGGGGGGGGGGGGGGGGGGGGGGGGGGGGGGGGGGGGGGGGGGGGGGGGGGGGGGGGGGGGGGGGGGGGGGGGGGGGGGGGGGGGGGGGGGGGGGGGGGGGTCTCATCACCTGCCGAACTCGTTCGTGCAGTTGCAGCAGCTCGGGAAGTAGGTCACCCGTTGAACCGGGCATTTCCTCTGCAGGACGACCTGTGAGCATACCTACAGACATATTTCTGTTAATCGGGGGGGGGGGGGGGGGGGGGGGGGGGGGGGGGGGGGGGGGGGGGGGGGGGGGGGGGGGGGGGGGGGGGGGGGGGGGGGGGGGGGGGGGGGGGGGGGGGGGGGGGGGGGGGGGGGGGGGTCCTCACCCAGCTGGGTGTTGGCATCTTGGAGATTATTTTTCTCTTGCCTCACCCTTGTAAGCACATTCTCGCCGGCCTTTAACCGGCGCATGAGCTGTTGCTTGTCCGGATCTATCCCGGCGCCATCTGCAATATTATTGTCAGACTTATACACACGCCGCACTTCACAAACTACTTATCTTTCGAAGTATATATTACCGGAGGGGGTCTCTGTGGCTCCCCCTGTGGCGGCTAGTGCGGCCTCAAGCTGGGCGGGGGGGGGGGGGGGGGGGGGGGGGGGGGGGGGGGGGGGGTGGGTATTCTTTTCTGTAAGATCCTGCACAATAAATGATCCTTAAATCAGTTATTCTAACTATTTCAAGTCTCGGGGGCTACTGGCATATATAACTGTCAAATTTTCTCACCCGTATGTCTTTTACATACTGCTCCGGGGGGGGGGGGGGGGGGGGGGGGGGGGGGGGGGGGGGGGGGGGGGGGGGGGGGGGGGGGGGGGGGGGGGGGGGGGGGGGGGGGGGGGGGGGGGGGGGGGGGGGGGGGGGGGGGGGGGGGGGGGGGGGGGGGGGGGGGGGGGGGGGGGGGGGGGGGGGGGGGGGGGGGGGGGGGGGGGGGGGGGGGGGGGGGGGGGGGGGGGGGGGGGGGGGGGGGGGGGGGGGGGGGGGGGGGGGGGGGGGGGGGGGGGGGGGGGGGGGGGGGGGGGGGGGGGGGGGGGGGGGGGGGGGGGGGGGGGGGGGGGGGGGGGGGGGGGGGGGGGGGGGGGGGGGGGGGGGGGGGGGGGGGGGGGGGGGGGGGGGGGGGGGGGGGGGGGGGGGGGGGGGGGGGGGGGGGGGGGGGGGGGGGGGGGGGGGGGGGGGGGGGGGGGGGGGGGGGGGGGGGGGGGGGGGGGGGGGGGGGGGGGGGGGGGGGGGGGGGGGGGGGGGGGGGGGGGGGGGGGGGGGGGGGGGGGGGGGGGGGGGGGGGGGGGGGGGGGGGGGGGGGGGGGGGGGGGGGGGGGGGGGGGGGGGGGGGGGGGGGGGGGGAACTCATAGATTGATCTTGGTGAACGTAGAATTTTTTTTATTTTATGCAACGTTCCCCAACACCATCATGTCGCCCGAGAAAGTAATCAGGCAGCCGACATCATTGCTCGTATGGGCGCTAAACGCTACCCCGTGCCACCCAACACCTTCATGGAGCGGCTCTTTAGGCCATCTGTGGTGTGGCAGGGTGAGAGCGGCGAAGGCAACACAGACCTGATCACACCCCCAACTGCCGAACACAACATGGACAACACCGGGGGTTTAGATATCGAGATAACACCCTCCGCTCATGAGATCATGGTGGTTATCGCTCCTTGGACCGAACCTTACTTGGCCTACCTTAATAGGCAAGAGCTCCTCGACGATCAAAACGAGGCATGATGCATAGTTCGGTGCTCCAAAGCCTTCAAAGTGCATGAAGGTGAATTATATAAAAGAATTATAACCGGAGTCCTTCAAAGGTGTATCTCCGAAGAGGAGGGAAGGCAGCTCTTGGCAGAAATACATGCCGGTCTCGGCGGCCATCACGCTGCAGCCCGTCCCCTTGTAAGCAACTAGGATCTCCGGTGATTTGGATCACGACGAGAACGACTCCCTCAACCCCGTTTTCTTGAACGCTTCCGCACGCGATCTACAAGGGTATGTAGATGCACCTCTCTCTCTCTTGTTGCTAGATGAACTCATAGATTGATCTTGGTGAACGTAGAATTTTTTTTCCCCCCCCCCCCCCCCCCCCCCCCCCCCACAAGCACAAATACTTATTGGTCATGGTGGACAAATTCACCAAATGGATTGAGGCCAAGCCGGTTAAAACGGCAGAATCCGGACCTTTGATAGACTTCATATCCGGGGTAGTACACCGTTTTGGCGTCCCCCACAGCATCATCACTGATAACGGCATGAATTTCACGGCCGACGAGGTTAAACTCTGGTGCAAAAACATGGGCATCAAGCTCGACTACGCTTCAGTCTATCACCCCCAAACTAACGGTCAAGTCGAGCGAGCAAATGGTCTAATCATGAGCGGCATCAAACCCAGACTAGT
>JAAAWM010009604.1:7500-25694 GCA_036873465.1 Thinopyrum obtusiflorum
CCCCCCCCCCCCCCCCCCCCCCCCCCCCCCCCCCCCCCCCCCCCCCCCCCCCCCCCCCCCCCCCCCCCCCCCCCCCCCCCCCCCCCCCCCCCCCCCCCCCCCCCCCCCCCCCCCCCCCCCCCCCCCCCCCCCCCCCCCCCCCCCCCCCCCCCCCCCCCCCCCCCCCCCCCCCCCCCCCCCCCCCCCCCCCCCCCCCCCCCCCCCCCCCCCCCCCCCCCCCCCCCCCCCCCCCCCCCCCCCCCCCCCCCCCCCCCCCCCCCCCCCCCCCCCCCCCCCCCCCCCCCCCCCCCCCCCCCCCCCCCCCCCCCCCCCCCCCCCCCCCCCCCCCCCCCCCCCCCCCCCCCCCCCCCCCCCCCCCCCCCCCCCCCCCCCCCCCCCCCCCCCCCCCCCCCCCCCCCCCCCCCCCCCCCCCCCCCCCCCCCCCCCCCCCCCCCCCCCCCCCCCCCCCCCCCCCCCCCCCCCCCCCCCCCCCCCCCCCCCCCCCCCCCCCCCCCCCCCCCCCCCCCCCCCCCCCCCCCCCCCCCCCCCCCCCCCCCCCCCCCCCCCCCCCCCCCCCCCCCCCCCCCCCCCCCCCCCCCCCCCCCCCCCCCCCCCCCCCCCCCCCCCCCCCCCCCCCCCCCCCCCCCCCCCCCCCCCCCCCCCCCCCCCCCCCCCCCCCCCCCCCCCCCCCCCCCCCCCCCCCCCCCCCCCCCCCCCCCCCCCCCCCCCCCCCCCCCCCCCCCCCCCCCCCCCCCCCCCCCCCCCCCCCCCCCCCCCCCCCCCCCCCCCCCCCCCCCCCCCCCCCCCCCCCCCCCCCCCCCCCCCCCCCCCCCCCCCCCCCCCCCCCCCCCCCCCCCCCCCCCCCCCCCCCCCCCCCCCCCCCCCCCCCCCCCCCCCCCCCCCCCCCCCCCCCCCCCCCCCCCCCCCCCCCCCCCCCCCCCCCCCCCCCCCCCCCCCCCCCCCCCCCCCCCCCCCCCCCCCCCCCCCCCCCCCCCCCCCCCCCCCCCCCCCCCCCCCCCCCCCCCCCCCCCCCCCCCCCCCCCCCCCCCCCCCCCCCCCCCCCCCCCCCCCCCCCCCCCCCCCCCCCCCCCCCCCCCCCCCCCCCCCCCCCCCCCCCCCCCCCCCCCCCCCCCCCCCCCCCCCCCCCCCCCCCCCCCCCCCCCCCCCCCCCCCCCCCCCCCCCCCCCCCCCCCCCCCCCCCCCCCCCCCCCCCCCCCCCCCCCCCCCCCCCCCCCCCCCCCCCCCCCCCCCCCCCCCCCCCCCCCCCCCCCCCCCCCCCCCCCCCCCCCCCCCCCCCCCCCCCCCCCCCCCCCCCCCCCCCCCCCCCCCCCCCCCCCCCCCCCCCCCCCCCCCCCCCCCCCCCCCCCCCCCCCCCCCCCCCCCCCCCCCCCCCCCCCCCCCCCCCCCCCCCCCCCCCCCCCCCCCCCCCCCCCCCCCCCCCCCCCCCCCCCCCCCCCCCCCCCCCCCCCCCCCCCCCCCCCCCCCCCCCCCCCCCCCCCCCCCCCCCCCCCCCCCCCCCCCCCCCCCCCCCCCCCCCCCCCCCCCCCCCCCCCCCCCCCCCCCCCCCCCCCCCCCCCCCCCCCCCCCCCCCCCCCCCCCCCCCCCCCCCCCCCCCCCCCCCCCCCCCCCCCCCCCCCCCCCCCCCCCCCCCCCCCCCCCCCCCCCCCCCCCCCCCCCCCCCCCCCCCCCCCCCCCCCCCCCCCCCCCCCCCCCCCCCCCCCCCCCCCCCCCCCCCCCCCCCCCCCCCCGGCCCATCAGATAATTGACGCTCCCATCATCCTCTCGTTAAGGGCTCCGCGGGCGACAACTCAGGCGTTTCTTCAAGGGATCATTGCTTAGGCTTCGTATGCCCTCCACGTCCCGGTGCAGCTCCTGCGTCGAAATAACAAAGTAAGATACTTGACTTTGGAAGTATGGATCGGGTAGATAAACGTCCGCTTACCCAGCTCCGAGGATTATTCATGGAGAATCCATTCAATGGATTCGTGCGGAGGAAGTCCTCATCCTCCCCCTTGTACAAGCCAGACAGGATCTTTGCCAGATCGGCTGCCGAGCCCGGCCCTCTGCGGCCATGACGGGCGGCGTCGTCTTCCCCGTTGAAATCCCACATAGGGTGGCCCCTATATTGGAGTGGCTGCACCCCTCACATAATGCACGTGGCCATGATTCCAATCATGGTCAATCCGGAGTAATCCGGCCCATCAGATAATTGACGCTCCCATCATCCTCTCGTTAAGGGCTCCGCGGGCGACAACTCAGGCGTTTCCCCCCCCCCCCCCCCCCCCCCCCCCCCCCCCCCCCCCCCCCCCCCCCCCCCCCCCCCCCCCCCCCCCCCCCCCCCCCCCCCCCCCCCCCCCCCCCCCCCCCCCCCCCCCCCCCCCCCCCCCCCCCCCCCCCCCCCCCCCCCCCCCCCCCCCCCCCCCCCCCCCCCCCCCCCCCCCCCCCCCCCCCCCCCCCCCCCCCCCCCCCCCCCCCCCCCCCCCCCCCCCCCCCCCCCCCCCCCCCCCCCCCCCCCCCCCCCCCCCCCCCCCCCCCCCCCCCCCCCCCCCCCCCCCCCCCCCCCCCCCCCCCCCCCCCCCCCCCCCCCCCCCCCCCCCCCCCCCCCCCCCCCCCCCCCCCCCCCCCCCCCCCCCCCCCCCCCCCCCCCCCCCCCCCCCCCCCCCCCCCCCCCCCCCCCCCCCCCCCCCCCCCCCCCCCCCCCCCCCCCCCCCCCCCCCCCCCCCCCCCCCCCCCCCCCCCCCCCCCCCCCCCCCCCCCCCCCACTTGCCTCCCGCTCCGGACATAGTTGGAGAAGGTTGAGGTGAGAAGTGCGGATTTGGGCGCTGGAGCTCGAGTTCACGGAGATGGATAAGCCAAGGAGGAAGAAGGCGCAGGTAAAAGGGTTGGATCTTTATCCCCTTATATGGGTGGACAAAACATGTGTCCCCACCGGCCTGGTAAAACTCGCTTATCTCCCAAGCGTCACAATCAATGGCGCGGTTGGGTTACCGACGTCCATATTGATGGGAATCCCGGAATAAGGGGAATACGATCTCTGCTTCGACAAGACGTGCCAAGGAAACCACCTCGCTAAATGCGCTGAGGTGATACAATAAAAACAATTCGAGTAAAGGCTTGGTAATGGTGTCACGTCACGCCACAAAATACGTCAGCAGATTGAACTTGTGTAATATTATTCTCTCTACGGTGGTACGTGGAATTTATTTTTGCAGAGCCGGACACTATCCTGGTGTTCACAATCTTCTATAAATTATTCGGAGGAAGAACCCGCCACGCAATGCCGAATACAACATGCGCACCGTTCTCGTCGTCATTGAAGCCTGGTTCAGGGGCTACTAAGGGAGTTCCGGACTAGGGGGTGTCCGGATAGCCGAACTATCATGACCGGCCGGACTCCAAGACTATGAAGATACAAGATTGAAGACTTCGTCCCGTGTCCGAATGGTACTTTCCTTGGCGTGGAAGGCAAGCTTGGCGATACGGATATATAGATCTCCTACCATTGTAACCGACTCTGTGTAACCCTAGCCCTCTCCGGTGTCTATATAAACCGGATGGCTTTAGTCCATAGGACAAACAACAATCATACCGAAAACAAGCGTTCCGTAAAGGACAAAATGACTTACCTCGTCAGCCGGACGCTGCGAGCTGAATCCGCGATCTTCGGTAACGGATGCGGAAGCCTCGGCGCCCTTGAACAGCACCTTCCAGACATCTTCGGACGTAGTGTCGAAGAGCCCGCTCAGAGTCTGGTGCTACGCCGGATCGAACTCCCACATGTTGAAACCCCGTCGTTGGCACGGGAGAATCCGGCGGATGAGCATGACCTGGACTACGTTGACAAGCTTGAGCTTCTTGTCCACCAGCTTCTGGATACAGGCCTGGAGTCCGGTCAGCTCCTCCGAATCCCCCCAGATCCGACCACTCTCTTTCCAAGAGGTGAGCCGTGTAGGGATGCCGGATCTGAATTCGGGGGCCGCTGCCCAATCAGGGTCACGCGGCTCGGTGATGTAGAACCACCCCGATTGCCACCCCTTGATGGTTTCCACGAAAGTGCCCTCCAGCCAAGTAACGTGGGACATCCTGCCCACCATGGCGCCTCCGCACTCCGCTTGGCTGCCCTTCACAACCTTCGGCTTGACAATGAAGGTCTTGAGCCACAAGCCAAAGTCGGGCTAGATGCAGAGGAAGGCCTCGCACACGACGATAAACACCGAGATGTTGAGGATGAAATTCGGGTCCAGATCATGGAAATCTAGGCCGTAGTAGAACATGAGCCCCCGGACAAAGGGATGAAGTGGGAAGCCCAGTCCGCGGAGGAAATGGGGAAGAAATACTACCCTCTCATGGGGCCTGGGGGTGGGAATGAGCTCTCCCTCGTCGGGGAGCCGGTGCGCGATGTTGCTGGACAAATATCCGGCGTCGCGCAGCTTCTGGATCTGCCCCTCCGTGACGGCCCCCCCCCCCCCCCCCCCCCCCCCCCCCCCCCCCCCCCCCCCCCCCCCCCCCCCCCCCCCCCCCCCCCCCCCCCCCCCCCCCCCCCCCCCCCCCCCCCCCCCCCCCCCCCCCCCCCCCCCCCCCCCCCCCCCCCCCCCCCCCCCCCCCCCCCCCCCCCCCCCCCCCCCCCCCCCCCCCCCCCCCCCCCCCCCCCCCCCCCCCCCCCCCCCCCCCCCCCCCCCCCCCCCCCCCCCCCCCCCCCCCCCCCCCCCCCCCCCCCCCCCCCCCCCCCCCCCCCCCCCCCCCCCCCCCCCCCCCCCCCCCCCCCCCCCCCCCCCCCCCCCCCCCCCCCCCCCCCCCCCCCCCCCCCCCCCCCCCCCCCCCCCCCCCCCCCCCCCCCCCCCCCCCCCCCCCCCCCCCCCCCCCCCCCCCCCCCCCCCCCCCCCCCCCCCCCCCCCCCCCCCCCCCCCCCCCCCCCCCCCCCCCCCCCCCCCCCCCCCCCCCCCCCCCCCCCCCCCCCCCCCCCCCCCCCCCCCCCCCCCCCCCCCCCCCCCCCCCCCCCCCCCCCCCCCCCCCCCCCCCCCCCCCCCCCCCCCCCCCCCCCCCCCCCCCCCCCCCCCCCCCCCCCCCCCCCCCCCCCCCCCCCCCCCCCCCCCCCCCCCCCCCCCCCCCCCCCCCCCCCCCCCCCCCCCCCCCCCCCCCCCCCCCCCCCCCCCCCCCCCCCCCCCCCCCCCCCCCCCCCCCCCCCCCCCCCCCCCCCCCCCCCCCCCCCCCCCCCCCCCCCCCCCCCCCCCCCCCCCCCCCCCCCCCCCCCCCCCCCCCCCCCCCCCCCCCCCCCCCCCCCCCCCCCCCCCCCCCCCCCCCCCCCCCCCCCCCCCCCCCCCCCCCCCCCCCCCCCCCCCCCCCCCCCCCCCCCCCCCCCCCCCCCCCCCCCCCCCCCCCCCCCCCCCCCCCCCCCCCCCCCCCCCCCCCCCCCCCCCCCCCCCCCCCCCCCCCCCCCCCCCCCCCCCCCCCCCCCCCCCCCCCCCCCCCCCCCCCCCCCCCCCCCCCCCCCCCCCCCCCCCCCCCCCCCCCCCCCCCCCCCCCCCCCCCCCCCCCCCCCCCCCCCCCCCCCCCCCCCCCCCCCCCCCCCCCCCCCCCCCCCCCCCCCCCCCCCCCCCCCCCCCCCCCCCCCCCCCCCCCCCCCCCCCCCCCCCCCCCCCCCCCCCCCCCCCCCCCCCCCCCCCCCCCCCCCCCCCCCCCCCCCCCCCCCCCCCCCCCCCCCCCCCCCCCCCCCCCCCCCCCCCCCCCCCCCCCCCCCCCCCCCCCCCCCCCCCCCCCCCCCCCCCCCCCCCCCCCCCCCCCCCCCCCCCCCCCCCCCCCCCCCCCCCCCCCGGCGAAAGAAGTCGGTCAGGGGAGCCACGAGGGGCCCACGAGGGTGGGGGGCGCGCCTAGGGGGTAGGGCGCGCCTCCCTGCCTCGTGGCTTCCTCGAAGATTCCCTGACATCTACTCCAAGTCTCCTGGATTGCTTCCATTCCAAAAATAACTCTCCCAAAGGTTTCATTCCGTTTGGACTCCGTTTGATATTCCTTTTCTTCGAAACACTGAAATAGGCAAGAAAACAACAATTTGGGCTGGGCCTTCGGTTAATAGGTTAGTCCCAAAAATAATATAAAAGTGTTTAGTAAAGCCCATAAACATCCAAAACAGATAATATAATAGCATGAATACTTCATAAATTATAGATACGTTGGAGACGTATCAGGGCTCATCATCGCTTCCTCATAGTTCCTAGGTTCGTCATGGTCTAGTAACATGACCTCCAGAACAGGATTACCGTACCACTCTGGTGCGGATCTTACTCTGGTTGACCTACGAGGTTCGGTAGTAACTTGATCTGAAGTTTCATGATCATCATCATTAGCTTCCTCACTAATTGGTGTAGTTGTCACAGGAACCGGTTTCTGTGATGAACTACTTTCCAATAAGGGAGCAGGTATAGTTACCTCATCAAGTTCTACTTTCCTCCCACTCACTTCTTTCGAGAGAAACTCCTTCTCTAGAAAGGATCCATTCTTAGCAACGAAAGTCTTGCCTTCGGATCTGTGATAGAAGGTGTACCCAACTGTCTCTTTTGGGTATCCTATGAAGACACATTTCTCCGATTTGGGTTTGAGCTTATCAGGTTGAAGCTTTTTCACATAAGCATCGCAGCCCCAAACTTTAAGAAACGACAACTTTGGTTGCTTGCCAAACCACAGTTCATAAGGAGTCGTCTCAACGGATTTAGATGGTGCCCTATTTAACGTGAATGCAGCCGTCTCTAAAGCATAACCCCAAAACGATAGCGGTAAATCAGTAAGAGACATCATAGATCGCACCATATCTAGTAAAGTACGATTACGACGTTCGGACACACCATTACGCTGTGGTGTTCCGGGTGGCGTGAGTTGCGAAACTATTCCGCATTTTTTCAAATGAAGACTAAACTCGTAACTCAAATATTCTCCTCCACGATCAGATCGTAGAAACCTTATTTTCTTGTTACGATGATTTTCCACTTCACTCTGAAATTCTTTGAACTTTTCAAATGTTTCAGACTTATGTTTCATCAAGTAGATATACCCATATCTGCTCAAATCATCTGTGAAGGTGAGAAAATAACGATATCCGCCGCGAGCCTCAACATTCATCGGACCACATACATCAGTATGTATGATCTCCAACAAATCTGTTGCTCGCTCCATTCTTCCGGAGAACGGTGTTTTAGTCATCTTGCCCATGAGGCATGGTTCGCAAGTACCAAGTGATTCATAATCAAGTGATTCCAAAAGTCCATCAGAATGGAGCTTCTTCATGCGCTTTAGACCAATATGACCCAAACGGCAGTGCCACAAATAAGTTGCACTATCATTATCAACTCTGCATCTTTTAGCTTCAATACTATGAATATGTGTATCTCCACTATCGAGATTCAAAAAGAATAGACCACTCTTTAAGGGTGCATGACCATAAAAGATATTACTCATATAAATAGAACAACCATTATTCTCTGATTTAAATGAATAACCGTCTCGCATCAAACAAGATCCAGATATAATGTTCATGCTCAACGCTGGCACCAAATAACAATTATTCAGGTCTAAAACTAATCCCGAAGGTAGATGTAGAGGTAGCGTGCCGACCGCGATCACATCGACTTTGGAACCATTTCCCACGCGCATCGTCACCTCGTCCTTTGCCAATCTTCGCTTAATCCGTAGTCCCTGTTTCGAGTTGCAAATATTAGCAACAGAACCAGTATCAAATACCCAGGCACTACTGCGAGAATTAGTAAGGTACACATCAATAACATGTATATCACATATACCTTTGTTCACCTTGCCATCCTTCTTATCCGCCAAATACTTGGGGCAGTTCCGCTTCCAGTGACCAGTCTGTTTGCAGTAGAAGCACTCAGTCTCAGGCTTAGGTCCAGACTTGGGTTTCTTCTCCTGAACAGCAACTTGTTTGCCGTTCTTCTTGAAGTTCCCCTTCTTCTTCCCTTTGCCCTTTTTCTTGAAACTGGTGGTCTTGTTGACCATCAACACTCGATGCTCTTTCTTGATTTCTATCTCCGCGGCCTTTAGCATTGCGAAGAGCTCGGGAATCGTCTTATCCATCCCTTGCATGTTATAGTTCATCACGAAGCTCTTGTAGCTTGGTGGCAGTGATTAAAGAATTCTGTCAATAACACTAGCATCCGGAAGATTAACTCCCAGTTGAATCAAGTGATTGTTATACCCAGACATTCTGAGTATATGCTCACTGACAGAACTATTCTCCTCCATTTTGCAGCTGTAGAACTTATTGGAGACTTCATATCTCTCAATCCGGGCATTTGCTTGAAATATTAACTTCAACTCCTGGAACATCTCATATGCTCCATGACGTTCAAAACATCGTTGAAGTCCCGGTTCTAAGCCGTAAAGCATGGCACACTGAACTATCGAGTAGTCATCAGCTTTGCTCTGCCAGATGTTCATAACATCTGGTGTTGCTCCTGCAGCGGGTCTGGCACCTAGCGGTGCTTCTAGGACGTAATTCTTCTGTGCAGCAATGAGGACCCCCCCCCCCCCCCCCCCCCCCCCCCCCCCCCCCCCCCCCCCCCCCCCCCCCCCCCCCCCCCCCCCCCCCCCCCCCCCCCCCCCCCCCCCCCCCCCCCCCCCCCCCCCCCCCCCCCCCCCCCCCCCCCCCCCCCCCCCCCCCCCCCCCCCCCCCCCCCCCCCCCCCCCCCCCCCCCCCCCCCCCCCCCCCCCCCCCCCCCCCCCCCCCCCCCCCCCCCCCCCCCCCCCCCCCCCCCCCCCCCCCCCCCCCCCCCCCCCCCCCCCCCCCCCCCCCCCCCCCCCCCCCCCCCCCCCCCCCCCCCCCCCCCCCCCCCCCCCCCCCCCCCCCCCCCCCCCCCCCCCCCCCCCCCCCCCCCCCCCCCCCCCCCCCCCCCCCCCCCCCCCCCCCCCCCCCCCCCCCCCCCCCCCCCCCCCCCCCCCCCCCCCCCCCCCCCCCCCCCCCCCCCCCCCCCCCCCCCCCCCCCCCCCCCCCCCCCCCCCCCCCCCCCCCCCCCCCCCCCCCCCCCCCCCCCCCCCCCCCCCCCCCCCCCCCCCCCCCCCCCCCCCCCCCCCCCCCCCCCCCCCCCCCCCCCCCCCCCCCCCCCCCCCCCCCCCCCCCCCCCCCCCCCCCCCCCCCCCCCCCCCCCCCCCCCCCCCCCCCCCCCCCCCCCCCCCCCCCCCCCCCCCCCCCCCCCCCCCCCCCCCCCCCCCCCCCCCCCCCCCCCCCCCCCCCCCCCCCCCCCCCCCCCCCCCCCCCCCCCCCCCCCCCCCCCCCCCCCCCCCCCCCCCCCCCCCCCCCCCCCCCCCCCCCCCCCCCCCCCCCCCCCCCCCCCCCCCCCCCCCCCCCCCCCCCCCCCCCCCCCCCCCCCCCCCCCCCCCCCCCCCCCCCCCCCCCCCCCCCCCCCCCCCCCCCCCCCCCCCCCCCCCCCCCCCCCCCCCCCCCCCCCCCCCCCCCCCCCCCCCCCCCCCCCCCCCCCCCCCCCCCCCCCCCCCCCCCCCCCCCCCCCCCCCCCCCCCCCCCCCCCCCCCCCCCCCCCCCCCCCCCCCCCCCCCCCCCCCCCCCCCCCCCCCCCCCCCCCCCCCCCCCCCCCCCCCCCCCCCCCCCCCCCCCCCCCCCCCCCCCCCCCCCCCCCCCCCCCCCCCCCCCCCCCCCCCCCCCCCCCCCCCCCCCCCCCCCCCCCCCCCCCCCCCCCCCCCCCCCCCCCCCCCCCCCCCCCCCCCCCCCCCCCCCCCCCCCCCCCCCCCCCCCCCCCCCCCCCCCCCCCCCCCCCCCCCCCCCCCCCCCCCCCCCCCCCCCCCCCCCCCCCCCCCCCCCCCCCCCCCCCCCCCCCCCCCCCCCCCCCCCCCCCCCCCCCCCCCCCCCCCCCCCCCCCCCCCCCCCCCCCCCCCCCCCCCCCCCCCCCCCCCCCCCCCCCCCCCCCCCCCCCCCCCCCCCCCCCCCCCCCCCCCCCCCCCCCCCCCCCCCCCCCCCCCCCCCCCCCCCCCCCCAACAAGAAAATAAAGTTTCTGCGATCCGATCGTGGAGGAGAATATTTGAGTTATGAGTTTGGTCTTCATTTGAAACAATGCGGAATAGTTTCGCAACTCACGCCCCCCAGAACACCACAGCGTAATGGTGTGTCCGAACGTCGTAACCGCACTTTATTAGATATGGTGTGATCTATGATGCCTCTTACTGATTTACCGCTATCGTTTTGGGGTTATGCTTTAGAGACGGCTGCATTCACGTTAAATAGGGCACAATCTAAATCCGTTGAGATGACACCTTATGAACTATGGTTTGGCAAGAAACCCAAGTTGTCGTTTCTTAAAGTTTGGGGCTGTGATGCTTATGTGAAAAAGCTTCAACCTGATAAGCTCGAACCCAAATCGGAGAAATGTGTCTTCATAGGATACCCAAAGGAGACTGTTGGGTACACCTTCTATCACAGATCCGAAGGCAAGACATTCATTGCGAAGAATGGATCCTTTCTAGAGAAGGAGTTTCTCTCAAAAGAAGTGAGTGGGAGGAAAGTAGAACTTGATGAGGTAACTGTACCTGCTCCCTTATTGGAAAGTAGTTCATCACAGAAATCAGTTCATGTGACTCCTACACCAATTAGTGAGGAAGCTAATGATGATGATCATGTAACTTCAGATCAAGTTACTACCGAACCTCGTAGGTCAACCAGAGTAAGATCCGCACCAGAGTGGTACGATAATCCTATTCTGGAGGTCATGTTACTTGACCATGACGAACCGACGAACTATGAGGAAGCGATGATGAGCCCAGATTCCGCGAAATGGCTTGAGGCCGTGAAATCTGAGATGGGATCCATGTATGAGAACAAAGTGTGGACTTTGGTTGACCCCCCCCCCCCCCCCCCCCCCCCCCCCCCCCCCCCCCCCCCCCCCCCCCCCCCCCCCCCCCCCCCCCCCCCCCCCCCCCCCCCCCCCCCCCCCCCCCCCCCCCCCCCCCCCCCCCCCCCCCCCCCCCCCCCCCCCCCCCCCCCCCCCCCCCCCCCCCCCCCCCCCCCCCCCCCCCCCCCCCCCCCCCCCCCCCCCCCCCCCCCCCCCCCCCCCCCCCCCCCCCCCCCCCCCCCCCCCCCCCCCCCCCCCCCCCCCCCCCCCCCCCCCCCCCCCCCCCCCCCCCCCCCCCCCCCCCCCCCCCCCCCCCCCCCCCCCCCCCCCCCCCCCCCCCCCCCCCCCCCCCCCCCCCCCCCCCCCCCCCCCCCCCCCCCCCCCCCCCCCCCCCCCCCCCCCCCCCCCCCCCCCCCCCCCCCCCCCCCCCCCCCCCCCCCCCCCCCCCCCCCCCCCCCCCCCCCCCCCCCCCCCCCCCCCCCCCCCCCCCCCCCCCCCCCCCCCCCCCCCCCCCCCCCCCCCCCCCCCCCCCCCCCCCCCCCCCCCCCCCCCCCCCCCCCCCCCCCCCCCCCCCCCCCCCCCCCCCCCCCCCCCCCCCCCCCCCCCCCCCCCCCCCCCCCCCCCCCCCCCCCCCCCCCCCCCCCCCCCCCCCCCCCCCCCCCCCCCCCCCCCCCCCCCCCCCCCCCCCCCCCCCCCCCCCCCCCCCCCCCCCCCCCCCCCCCCCCCCCCCCCCCCCCCCCCCCCCCCCCCCCCCCCCCCCCCCCCCCCCCCCCCCCCCCCCCCCCCCCCCCCCCCCCCCCCCCCCCCCCCCCCCCCCCCCCCCCCCCCCCCCCCCCCCCCCCCCCCCCCCCCCCCCCCCCCCCCCCCCCCCCCCCCCCCCCCCCCCCCCCCCCCCCCCCCCCCCCCCCCCCCCCCCCCCCCCCCCCCCCCCCCCCCCCCCCCCCCCCCCCCCCCCCCCCCCCCCCCCCCCCCCCCCCCCCCCCCCCCCCCCCCCCCCCCCCCCCCCCCCCCCCCCCCCCCCCCCCCCCCCCCCCCCCCCCCCCCCCCCCCCCCCCCCCCCCCCCCCCCCCCCCCCCCCCCCCCCCCCCCCCCCCCCCCCCCCCCCCCCCCCCCCCCCCCCCCCCCCCCCCCCCCCCCCCCCCCCCCCCCCCCCCCCCCCCCCCCCCCCCCCCCCCCCCCCCCCCCCCCCCCCCCCCCCCCCCCCCCCCCCCCCCCCCCCCCCCCCCCCCCCCCCCCCCCCCCCCCCCCCCCCCCCCCCCCCCCCCCCCCCCCCCCCCCCCCCCCCCCCCCCCCCCCCCCCCCCCCCCCCCCCCCCCCCCCCCCCCCCCCCCCCCCCCCCCCCCCCCCCCCCCCCCCCCCCCCCCCCCCCCCCCCCCCCCCCCCCCCCCCCCCCCCCCCCCCCCCCCCCCCCCCCCCCCCCCCCCCCCCCCCCCCCCCCCCCCCCCCCCCCCCCCCCCCCCCCCCCCCCCCCCCCCCCCCCCCCCCCCCCCCCCCCCCCCCCCCCCCCCCCCCCCCCCCCCCCCCCCCCCCCCCCCCCCCCCCCCCCCCCCCCCCCCCCCCCCCCCCCCCCCCCCCCCCCCCCCCCCCCCCCCCCCCCCCCCCCCCCCCCCCCCCCCCCCCCCCCCCCCCCCCCCCCCCCCCCCCCCCCCCCCCCCCCCCCCCCCCCCCCCCCCCCCCCCCCCCCCCCCCCCCCCCCCCCCCCCCCCCCCCCCCCCCCCCCCCCCCCCCCCCCCCCCCCCCCCCCCCCCCCCCCCCCCCCCCCCCCCCCCCCCCCCCCCCCCCCCCCCCCCCCCCCCCCCCCCCCCCCCCCCCCCCCCCCCCCCCCCCCCCCCCCCCCCCCCCCCCCCCCCCCCCCCCCCCCCCCCCCCCCCCCCCCCCCCCCCCCCCCCCCCCCCCCCCCCCCCCCCCCCCCCCCCCCCCCCCCCCCCCCCCCCCCCCCCCCCCCCCCCCCCCCCCCCCCCCCCCCCCCCCCCCCCCCCCCCCCCCCCCCCCCCCCCCCCCCCCCCCCCCCCCCCCCCCCCCCCCCCCCCCCCCCCCCCCCCCCCCCCCCCCCCCCCCCCCCCCCCCCCCCCCCCCCCCCCCCCCCCCCCCCCCCCCCCCCCCCCCCCCCCCCCCCCCCCCCCCCCCCCCCCCCCCCCCCCCCCCCCCCCCCCCCCCCCCCCCCCCCCCCCCCCCCCCCCCCCCCCCCCCCCCCCCCCCCCCCCCCCCCCCCCCCCCCCCCCCCCCCCCCCCCCCCCCCCCCCCCCCCCCCCCCCCCCCCCCCCCCCCCCCCCCCCCCCCCCCCCCCCCCCCCCCCCCCCCCCCCCCCCCCCCCCCCCCCCCCCCCCCCCCCCCCCCCCCCCCCCCCCCCCCCCCCCCCCCCCCCCCCCCCCCCCCCCCCCCCCCCCCCCCCCCCCCCCCCCCCCCCCCCCCCCCCCCCCCCCCCCCCCCCCCCCCCCCCCCCCCCCCCCCCCCCCCCCCCCCCCCCCCCCCCCCCCCCCCCCCCCCCCCCCCCCCCCCCCCCCCCCCCCCCCCCCCCCCCCCCCCCCCCCCCCCCCCCCCCCCCCCCCCCCCCCCCCCCCCCCCCCCCCCCCCCCCCCCCCCCCCCCCCCCCCCCCCCCCCCCCCCCCCCCCCCCCCCCCCCCCCCCCCCCCCCCCCCCCCCCCCCCCCCCCCCCCCCCCCCCCCCCCCCCCCCCCCCCCCCCCCCCCCCCCCCCCCCCCCCCCCCCCCCCCCCCCCCCCCCCCCCCCCCCCCCCCCCCCCCCCCCCCCCCCCCCCCCCCCCCCCCCCCCCCCCCCCCCCCCCCCCCCCCCCCCCCCCCCCCCCCCCCCCCCCCCCCCCCCCCCCCCCCCCCCCCCCCCCCCCCCCCCCCCCCCCCCCCCCCCCCCCCCCCCCCCCCCCCCCCCCCCCCCCCCCCCCCCCCCCCCCCCCCCCCCCCCCCCCCCCCCCCCCCCCCCCCCCCCCCCCCCCCCCCCCCCCCCCCCCCCCCCCCCCCCCCCCCCCCCCCCCCCCCCCCCCCCCCCCCCCCCCCCCCCCCCCCCCCCCCCCCCCCCCCCCCCCCCCCCCCCCCCCCCCCCCCCCCCCCCCCCCCCCCCCCCCCCCCCCCCCCCCCCCCCCCCCCCCCCCCCCCCCCCCCCCCCCCCCCCCCCCCCCCCCCCCCCCCCCCCCCCCCCCCCCCCCCCCCCCCCCCCCCCCCCCCCCCCCCCCCCCCCCCCCCCCCCCCCCCCCCCCCCCCCCCCCCCCCCCCCCCCCCCCCCCCCCCCCCCCCCCCCCCCCCCCCCCCCCCCCCCCCCCCCCCCCCCCCCCCCCCCCCCCCCCCCCCCCCCCCCCCCCCCCCCCCCCCCCCCCCCCCCCCCCCCCCCCCCCCCCCCCCCCCCCCCCCCCCCCCCCCCCCCCCCCCCCCCCCCCCCCCCCCCCCCCCCCCCCCCCCCCCCCCCCCCCCCCCCCCCCCCCCCCCCCCCCCCCCCCCCCCCCCCCCCCCCCCCCCCCCCCCCCCCCCCCCCCCCCCCCCCCCCCCCCCCCCCCCCCCCCCCCCCCCCCCCCCCCCCCCCCCCCCCCCCCCCCCCCCCCCCCCCCCCCCCCCCCCCCCCCCCCCCCCCCCCCCCCCCCCCCCCCCCCCCCCCCCCCCCCCCCCCCCCCCCCCCCCCCCCCCCCCCCCCCCCCCCCCCCCCCCCCCCCCCCCCCCCCCCCCCCCCCCCCCCCCCCCCCCCCCCCCCCCCCCCCCCCCCCCCCCCCCCCCCCCCCCCCCCCCCCCCCCCCCCCCCCCCCCCCCCCCCCCCCCCCCCCCCCCCCCCCCCCCCCCCCCCCCCCCCCCCCCCCCCCCCCCCCCCCCCCCCCCCCCCCCCCCCCCCCCCCCCCCCCCCCCCCCCCCCCCCCCCCCCCCCCCCCCCCCCCCCCCCCCCCCCCCCCCCCCCCCCCCCCCCCCCCCCCCCCCCCCCCCCCCCCCCCCCCCCCCCCCCCCCCCCCCCCCCCCCCCCCCCCCCCCCCCCCCCCCCCCCCCCCCCCCCCCCCCCCCCCCCCCCCCCCCCCCCCCCCCCCCCCCCCCCCCCCCCCCCCCCCCCCCCCCCCCCCCCCCCCCCCCCCCCCCCCCCCCCCCCCCCCCCCCCCCCCCCCCCCCCCCCCCCCCCCCCCCCCCCCCCCCCCCCCCCCCCCCCCCCCCCCCCCCCCCCCCCCCCCCCCCCCCCCCCCCCCCCCCCCCCCCCCCCCCCCCCCCCCCCCCCCCCCCCCCCCCCCCCCCCCCCCCCCCCCCCCCCCCCCCCCCCCCCCCCCCCCCCCCCCCCCCCCCCCCCCCCCCCCCCCCCCCCCCCCCCCCCCCCCCCCCCCCCCCCCCCCCCCCCCCCCCCCCCCCCCCCCCCCCCCCCCCCCCCCCCCCCCCCCCCCCCCCCCCCCCCCCCCCCCCCCCCCCCCCCCCCCCCCCCCCCCCCCCCCCCCCCCCCCCCCCCCCCCCCCCCCCCCCCCCCCCCCCCCCCCCCCCCCCCCCCCCCCCCCCCCCCCCCCCCCCCCCCCCCCCCCCCCCCCCCCCCCCCCCCCCCCCCCCCCCCCCCCCCCCCCCCCCCCCCCCCCCCCCCCCCCCCCCCCCCCCCCCCCCCCCCCCCCCCCCCCCCCCCCCCCCCCCCCCCCCCCCCCCCCCCCCCCCCCCCCCCCCCCCCCCCCCCCCCCCCCCCCCCCCCCCCCCCCCCCCCCCCCCCCCCCCCCCCCCCCCCCCCCCCCCCCCCCCCCCCCCCCCCCCCCCCCCCCTCAGCTGGGAGTTAATCTTCCAGATGATAGTGTTATTGACAGAGTTCTCCAATGACTACCACCAAGCTACAAAGGCTTCGTGATGAACTATAATATGCAAGGGATGGATAAGACAATTCCCGAGCTCTTCACAATGCTCAAAGCTGCGGAGGCAGAAATCAAGAAGGAGCATCAAGTGTTGATGGTTAACAAGACCACTAGTTTCAAGAAAAAGGGCAAAGGAAAGAAGGGGAACTTCCAGATGAATGGCAAGCAAGTTGCCACTCCTGGGAAGAAGCCCAAATCTGGACCTAAGCCTGAAACTGAGTGCTTCTACTTCAAAGGGACTGGTCACTGGAAGCGGAACTGCCCCAAGTATTTGGCGCATAAGAAGGATGACAAAGTGAACAAAGGTATATGTGATATACATGTTATTAATGTGTACCTTACTAATGCTCGTAGTAGCGCCTGGGTATTTGATACTGGTTTGGTTACTTATATTTTTAACTCAAAACAGGGGCTACGAATTAAACAAAGATTGGCTAAGGACGAGGTGACGATGTGCGTCGGGAATGGTTCCAAGGTCGATGTGATCGCCGTCGGCACGCTACCTCTACATCTACCTCCGGGATTAGTTTTAGACCTGAATAATTGTTAATTGGTGCCAGCGTTGAGCATGAACATTATATCTGGATCTTGTTTAATGCGAGATGGTTATTCATTTAAATCAGAGAATAATGGTTGTTCTATTTATATGAGTAATATCTTTTATGGTCATGCACCCTTGAAGAGTGGTCTATTTTTGTTGAATCTCAATCGTGGTGATACACATATTCATAATATTGATGCCAAAAGATGCAAAGTTGATAATCCCCCCCCCCCCCCCCCCCCCCCCCCCCCCCCCCCCCCCCCCCCCCCCCCCCCCCCCCCCCCCCCCCCCCCCCCCCCCCCCCCCCCCCCCCCCCCCCCCCCCCCCCCCCCCCCCCCCCCCCCCCCCCCCCCCCCCCCCCCCCCCCCCCCCCCCCCCCCCCCCCCCCCCCCCCCCCCCCCCCCCCCCCCCCCCCCCCCCCCCCCCCCCCCCCCCCCCCCCCCCCCCCCCCCCCCCCCCCCCCCCCCCCCCCCCCCCCCCCCCCCCCCCCCCCCCCCCCCCCCCCCCCCCCCCCCCCCCCCCCCCCCCCCCCCCCCCCCCCCCCCCCCCCCCCCCCCCCCCCCCCCCCCCCCCCCCCCCCCCCCCCCCCCCCCCCCCCCCCCCCCCCCCCCCCCCCCCCCCCCCCCCCCCCCCCCCCCCCCCCCCCCCCCCCCCCCCCCCCCCCCCCCCCCCTTGAAACAATGCGGAATAGTTTCGCAACTCACGCCACCCGAAACACCACAGCGAAATGGTGTGTCCGAACGTCGTAATCGTACTTTACTAGATATGGTGCGATCTATGATGTCTCTTACTGATTTACCGCTATCGTTTTGGGGTTATGCTCTAGAGACAGCTGCATTCACGTTAAATAGGGCACCATCTAAATCCGTTAAGACGATGCCTTATGAACTATGGTTTGGCAAGAAACCAAAGTTGTCGTTTCTTAAAGTTTGGGGCTGCGATGCTTATGTGAAAAAGCTTCAACCTGATAAGCTCGAACCCAAATCGGAGAAATGTGTCTTCATAGGATACCGAAAAGAGACTGTTGGGTACACCTTCTATCACAGATCCGAAAGGCAAGACTTTTGTTGCTAAATTTGGAATCTTTCTAGAGAAGGAGTTTCTCTCGAAAGAAGTGAGTGGGAGGAAAGTAGAACTTGATGAGGTAACTGTACCTGCTCCCTTATTGGAAAGTAGTTCATCACAGAAACCGGTTCCTGTGACACCTACACCAATTAGTGAGGAAGTTAATGATGATGATCATGAAACTTCAGATCAAGTTGTTACTGAACCTCGTAGGTCAACCAGAGTAAGATCCGCACCAGAGTGGTACGGTAATCCTGTTCTGGAGGTTATGTTACTAGACCATGACGAACCTACGAACTATGAAGAAGCGATGGTGAGCCCAGATTCCGCAAAATGGCTTGAGGCCATGAAATCTGAGATGGGATCCATGTATGAAAATAAAGTGTGGACTTTGGTTGACTTGCCCGATGATCGGCAAGCCATTGAGAATAAATGGATCTTCAAGAAAAAGACTGACGCTGACGGTAATGTTACTGTCTACAAAGCTCGACTTGTTGCGAAAGGTTTTCGACAAGTTCAAGGGATTGACTACGATGAGACTTTCTCACCCGTAGCGATGCTTAAGTCTGTCCGAATCATGTTAGCAATTGCCGCATTTTATGATTATGAAATCTCGCAGATGGATGTCAAAACTGCATTCCTGAATGAATTTCTGGAAGAAGAGTTGTATATGATGCAGCCGGAAGGTTTTGTCGATCCAAAGGGAGCTAACAAAGTGTGCAAGCTCCAGCAATCCATTTATGGACTGGTGCAAGCCTCTCGGAGTTGGAATAAACGCTTTTATAGTGTGATCAAAGCATTTGGTTTTATACAGACTTTTGGAGAAGCCTGTATTTACAAGAAAGTGAGTGGGAGCTCTGTAGCATTTCTGATATTATATGTGGATGACATATTGCTGATTGGAAATAATTTAGAATTTCTGGATAGCATAAAGGGATATTTGAATAAGAGTTTTTCAATGAAG